>JAWQFJ010033793.1:187500-196092 GCA_034096865.1 Theodoxus fluviatilis
CCAGCACCAGTTATGTTTGTGGCCAATGACCTTACGTAACCTTCAAAGGCTGAAAAGCCACAAAACCTCATCTTCCATCCATCTTCCATCTCTTCTTTGCAGCCGTCGCGTGCCGCAACCTTGGCTACAAAGGAGGGTCTTTCGTATGCTGCGAGGAGCTGGGCTTCTATGCTGTCCACGTCATGGACCGCGTCCAGTGCTCGGGGAACGAGAGCAGGCTGCTGGACTGTCGCCACGACGTCCCCATGATCCAAGACTGCATGCGGCACTCCGTGGGTCTTGCCTGCCACGACGACATACCCGAAGACTGTATGTTTGCGTGACTCTGTTAATTTGTTTTTTTTAAAGACTGCAATCATTTCTAAATGGTTTCTGGTAAGGCTTCATTAAATAATCCTTTGCCAGAGGAAAGAATGGTTATGGGGTAGATGCTAATTCCAATATTTTTGGTAGATGAATACTTTCTTGGGGTTGGATGCAGTGTTTGGAGAGAGGTAAATTGCTGAACACGGGCTGAGCTCGAGCTTCCAGGGTGGGTTGAACGCACAAAAAATGTGAGCTGACCCTGTGCCGATGCTTACCAGTGACCTCTTTGGCTGCTTGAGGCCGCCTCTGGCTGAGCTAAATGAGCTGGCCCCAAATGCCCAGCAACCAGGGGTTCCAGTTGATGAGGGGTAGACATCCAGCAGCTTCGGTTAGTTGTGTCACTTCCATTACGTCATTTCCGCCTCATTCAGGCATGCTCGAGGCGCCGACAAAGCTATTTCTGGTAAATAAAATTCTTGAATTCCACATTTTGCTTCTTTTTATAACTATCTCTCACAGTCCTGGCCTTTTGAAGAAAAAGAAATGCAGGCCGTGAATTTTTACTTCTTTCCTGGAACACTGAGTTAAAGCTTATCAGATTATCTGATTTCCATGGTTTGTACAGTGCTCTCACTGAGGTCTTGAATAAAGTCACTATGACGCAGCACTACTGATGGCACTGAGCACATGACACAAACATTGACGCGCAATTCAATGTCGAACTGGGACTTGGCGTGGGTTGCCAGTTTCCATTGAGGTCTCCCGGGTAACGTGGGCTACAGAGTCGTTGAAGAAAGATAATTCCTACAGACAAATGAAGAGAAAATGAGTGGATGCACTGCTTTCCCTAGGCATTTTGGATGTTGCTTTCTACGTCAGAGGTTTAATATAAGAAAGAAATATCTAGGTATATATATATATATATATATATATATATATATATATATATATATATATATATATATATATATATATATATATATATATATATATATATATTGGATGACATTAATTTATCTAAAGTACATTCAAGCAACATTTCTGTTTTTCCTTTAGATTGTAAAAGGGAGGATGTGTGTGTGTGTGTGTGTGTGTGTGTGTGTGTGTGTGTGTGTGTGTGTGTGTGTGTGCGCGTGCATGCGTGAGTGTATATGCGTGTGTTCTCTTTTTTGCTGTTGTGATGTCACTAAACAACTGTTAAAATTTTCTAACCGCAAAACAAATTATGAGCAGTCAGGAGCTATTGTTATCTTACTCAAAAGGTACTTTCCTCTACGAAAATAAACATTTTAGCTTCGAAAATAAAATAAAAATATAATTAGTCTTCAAATATTTCCTGTTACATTTATTTATTTTGTTTGCTTTCAAGATCAATACATTCGGCATATCACTCTCTTCCGTTGTGTGCTCTCTCTCTCTCTCTCTCTCATATTCTCTCATATTCTCTCTCTCTCATATTCTCTCTCTATCTCATATTCTCTCTCTCTCTCATATTCTCTCTCTGTCTCTCTCTCCATATTCTCTCTCTCTCTCTCTCATTTTCTCTCATATTCTCTCTCACACATATTCTTTCTCTCATATTCTCTCTCTCTCTCTCTTTCTTTCTCTCTCTCTCTCTTTCTCTCTCTCTCTCTCTCTCTCTCTCTCTCTCTCTCTCTCTCTGGGAAAACAACCATATTCATGCGCATTTATGGAAATGTAGGCAAAGATTATCAGAAGAGTATGGATGGCTACGAACTTCGCATTACGAGTAGATGACATTTCCATGACTTCTTTGAAAAACAAGTCAGTGACATTTTGATCTAGATAGTACGCTTGTCTGAGTTCATTCTGAAGAGAGTCAGAACACTCAACTGACCCCTGTCCGTCCACAGCGTTCTCCTGGTCCCTGGGCAGCGGGAACAACTACACAGGCGAGGTGCTGGTCAAATATGGCGGTTACGTTGGGCGCGTCTGTACCGACGGCTGGGACGACGTTGACGCCAGCGTGGCCTGCCTGAAGCTTGGCTATGGCAGGGGCATCGCCCACAACCACAGCGTGTTGTCCAGGTAGGAATGCATGGATGCATGAAATTGAGAGCACTCTGAGAGCGCAAGCCTCCACCAAGGAAGCCATAACTCATGTTTCATGGCCTGTATACTTAATCCAGACAGGATTCTCTGCCAGCCAGGCCTAACGCTCCGGAGATTAGTTTATTGTATGGCCGTTCCAGCTAGCAGTCTCTGAGTGCCGAACGCATACGACGACGTCATAAATAGTTTGACGTCTTCAACTTCGTGATTTGCGATAAACATTTCTCTTTTGGTCTTAATTTCAAAACGAGACAATTCGTAACCTTTAAAATTTAGCGAATTGCTTCTTGGTTAATACCCTGACGTCACACAACATTTCATCAGGATCCGTTTTGAACTGTGTGTGTTATTTTGCTGAATAACTAACTTATGTTGCTGAATAACTAACTTATGTTGCTGAATAACTAACTTATGTTGCTGAATAACTAACTTATGTTGCTGAATAACTAACTTATGTTGCTGAATAACTAACTTATGTTGCTGAATAACTAACTATGTTGCTGAATAACTAACTAATTGCTGAATAACTAACTAATTGCTGAATAACTAACTAATTGCTGAATAACTAACTAATCAACTAACCGAGGGTAAAGCATAAACTCCTTCGAGTCCTTGGGGAGATAATGATGAATGAATGAATGAATAAATGAATGAATGAATGAAATGAATGAATGAATGAATGATGAATGGAATTTTAAGGGCTGTGAGGGCTTTGTGGCATATTTAAGGCCAGTGACTGTAACATTACCAGAGCTGTTGGAGTACGAGCTACACAAGTCTTGATTTCCATAGTGATTTGCCTGACACGAACCACGCAGGGAGAACCTGTGTCAATTCCTGCCTCCAACCACAGGGGAACCGTCCGGATATGAGCTGTTGCAGACAGATGACTGCACCAAGGGTAGAGGTGCTTAAAGTGCTGGTTTTATGTAACGGCTTCTCAAATCGCTTTTCTTTTTACTCCCTGCTCACTGGGCCACTACAAAACACTCATAGGCAGGTACCAGCACCAACTCCACTTCCTAGGGAGTATTCCACCCCGATGCCTGCTCACAGCAATATCAAGGGTTAATCTCACCACAGCGTGTCATGGTTGTACTTCGTGCTACCCGGTTTTGCTGCTGGGTGGGATGAGGCAATGCGAGTTAAACACCTTGTCCGCCGACGTAACACTCGGATCAGCGCATCGCAGGGTGACTTTAGATGGCGAAAAAAGTCTGCATCCAGTTGCCTTGACAGCGTTTGGTCAAGTAGGTAAATCACTGTAATCTTCTGTATCGCCTTCTGTTGCGTCTTGAAGTCACATCTTCCCTGATATTAGTGTTAACACTGAATCTGATAGAAATCGCCTCGTCCAAACGTTGGCTCAATAGTGATTGGCTGAAGCACAGTGAAAGCGTTGAGACCCTGGATTCTCTATGACAAGGTACAAGAACAGCGACAGTCTTGGGCTTTTGAGGGGGCATCAATGATCACGATCTTTATCTAATGAATAACGGCGCCGCAAGGGTAAAGTCAAACGATATGACGGCGACGACAACAACGACAACAATGATGACGACGAAGGAGGGGGAGAAGCGGTATCAGCAGCAGGAGGAGCAGGAGGAGGAGCACAAGGAAGAGGAGGAGGAGCAGGAGGAGGAGGAGAAGGTGGCGGCGGTGGCGGCGGCGACGACGACGCAGGAAGACGAGAGAAAGGAGCAACAGCAGAAGGATTTAGGGAAGGGGACGAGGGGGCTGAGAGGAGGCGGAGGAGGATCAAAAGGAGGAGACGGAGGAGCAGTAGGAGGAGGAGGAAGAGGAGGAGAAGGAGGAAGAGGAGGAGGAGGAAGAGGAGGAGGAGGAGGAAGAGGAGGAGGAGGAGGAAGGGCAGGAGTGGAAGGAAAAGGGGCAGGAAGGAAAAGAGAAGTGGAGGCAAGAGGAAGTGGAGCAAGAGCATTAAGAAAGTGATTATTGTGGTTGTGGTGGTGTTGCTGCTGCTGCTGCTGCTGTTCCTGATAACGAAAACAACGCTATTAAAGACAGGTAGATCATCCCGCCTTTGTCTTTTCTTCAGCACCTCCGGTTTACTGCCCTACTTCCTGACCGAGGTCAATTGCAACGGCACAGAGAGGTTCCTCACTGAATGTTCAAGGTCACCCATGGGTCACGTGACCAAATGCAACAACCGCTACTCTGCAGGCCTGACGTGTGTCAGGCAGTCAGGTAAGCTCAGAGATCTATGTATAGAAGCGGGATCATTTGCTTCAAGGTCTTCTACAAGTTCTAGTCTCGTCTTGTCCTTCACTTTGGGGTTTCCTCAAAGCATCGGGCTGGGAGGCTATGCGTAGGAATATGATGATACGTGTGGCTGAATGACGAAGTCTCGTGGCATTCCGCAATGTGTTAGAAAAATCGACACGAAAGGTGTTTGTACAGCAAATTATTAATTGCTATACCTTCTTTGAACACCCTAAACACGTGGAATATTCTTCCTGCAGCGAGTAAAACGCACATACGCCGTCCAAAACCATTTTATCTTGAGAACTTTTGTACTGTGCCATCCTAGAATTATGTGTTGAAAAGACTCAGAAGTACACATGGGCATCATTGTTTGACATCATCTCAAGCCAAGGTGCCTCAATGCGAGTGAGGCAGCTTCGTTCAGGGTGTGACGGACAATGCACAGTGATGGAAAGTCAGACGCCCAGACATGAGGCAGAAGCACTGAGCTATGTGATAAGTCTTCAATCCCAAGAGTGACTCGTGCAAGATGCGGGGATGGGGATGTCATGGGCACCAGCAGCATATTAGACAGGATGGAATGAACCAAGTCTAACACGCCCGACAGAGGGGCAAAATCCCCACCTGCCATAGAAGCCCTCCTGTTACACCTAATGCTGCCTGGGGCTGCCTGTGGTCCAAGTACTGCAGCAGACGGCTGTAGCAGATTGCACTCCGTGAATTTGTGTTTCTTTGCTTGTGTGAGGAGATCATCACAACCTGAATAGAATTGTCCATGTATAATTGTTTGAGAGGTGTTCACGTATAACGGCCTCGAGGCCAAGAGAGATCGAAGATAAACGAAAGGCTGCATCGAAGCCGACAACACGTATGAAAGCCTAAGTGCCTGTTGTTTATTCTGGGCGCAAGGCTGAAACACGTCTACAACGCGAAAGCTGCTCGACCACGGGTTCCAGCTGATGAGAGGGGCGGGGTTCCAGCTGATGAGAGGGGCGGGGTTTCAGCTGATGAGAGGGTTGGGGTTCCAGCTGATGAGAGGGGCGGGGTTCCAGCTGATGAGAGGGGCGGGGTTCCAGCTGATGAGAGGGGCGGGGTTCCAGCTGATGAGAGGGGCGGGGTTCCAGCTGATGAGAGGGGCGGGGTTCCAGCTGATGAGGGGGTGGGGTTCCAGCTGATGAGAGGGGCGGGGTTCCAGCTGATGAGAGGGGCGGGGTTCCAGCTGATGAGGGGGGCGGGGTTCCAGCTGATGAGAGGGGCGGGGTTCCAGCTGATGAGAGGGGCGGGGTTCCAGCTGATGAGAGGGGCGGGGCGGCAGTGTAGGGCCCAACGGAGCAAAGTAGCACGCCCAAAGCAGTTACCGTCAATGGCCTATGATAATGCTCTGTGGCCGACAAGTTAGCGCGCTCTATCTGCAGTCGCTTGTGACTACTGGTTGCGACGTTCGAAGCTGCACTGTCTCAGAGCTGCATCCTTTGGCAAAGTGCATCGCTCACAGTGTCTCTCCACAGTCAGGAGTCAGTCCGGGTGCCTGTGAGGGCAGCAATGGAACGCTGTAGTGCGATTAACCCTCGTATGCGTCTATAAGCCAGCATCAGGTTGGAATACTCCCCAGGGAGTAAGGTCGGTGCTGGTACCTGACTGTGTATGTCTTAACTGCCTGTTACTGTGTGTGTCTTAACTGCCTGTTACTGTGTGTGTCTTAACTGCCTGTTACTGTGTGTCGTCAAGTGCCAGTGAAAGACTGATGATGGGGGTAAAGTGTGAAGCTGTTTGAGACCCAGACATTGGTGATGAGTCGCTATATAAAACCACATCCTCACCTGTACCTTCACCGTCTGTGTAGATGATAGCCTCCGCTTGCAGTCACACCTCGCAAGCACCATGTGGATGTGGATGGATTCGTCTGTACTTTAGACAGGATAAGGAAGATGATCAGATGAGTTTTATGCAATTAGTCGCAGTTAAAGATGTTTTTTGTGCAATTTTCGCATGCACGTAAAAGAAACAACCACGTATGAGTGAATTTGAAACTTTGGAAACTCATAAAAAGTATAGGTTGTGGCGTTTCAGTTTTCTGAATCGAGTGACATTTTAAAAGTGCTTGGTCAAAATAAAAATGTGGTTACTGTAAATGGAGGGGGGAGGGGGGGGGGGGAGTCAGCAGGTCGACCTGAACTTTTGGAGAAGGAAAGTTTAAATTACCAGATTGATAATTTATCCAAATTTATCTTTCGCTGAAATGGCTGTTTTTTAACATTCTAATAAAAACCGCTGGCGCTGAACCTCCAGGTTTTGGAGAAGAAAAAAAGGAGATCGGGTTCGAACCCGCAGCCTCCGAGAAAAGAGGAGGAAAAAATGCACACACACACAAACACAAAAAACCAGGTGGGTTCGAACCCACAACCCCTCGAAAAAAAGTTTCAGTGCAGAATCGAACCTGTATCAGAACCATTCAAAAGTAAATTACTATCATGTCATTCAGAAGAAATCTCGAGCTGTGGGTGTTGTGTGTTTTTTTTAAAGTTTTTTAAAATCTATTTCAGTCATACATAAGACTCAACCGAATATAAGACGCATGTCCGAAAATCTGAGAAAAAATTTTTCGCCTTGTAGTCCGAAAATTACGGTATATACTGACAACGGTCATCATTTCCTACTTGGCCCTCTCTCTCTCTCTCTCTCTCTCTCTCTCTCTCTCTCTCTCTCTCTCTCTCCTCTCTCTCTCTCTCTTCTCTCTCTCTCACTTCTCTCTTCTCTCTCTCTCTTCTCTCTCCCCTCTCTCTCTCCTCTCTTCTCTCCTCCTCTCTATCTCTATCTCTCTCTCTTTCTCTCTCTCTCTGTCTCTCTCTGTCTCTCTTTCTCTCTCTCCCCCCTCCTCTCTCTCTCTCTCTCACACAGACACACACACACACACACACACACACACACACACACACAGATCATGACTGAAGTACAAGTCATTGTTCTTTTCTAACACTTTCTCGGTACATAACAAAAGGCTTTGTGCTGCTCGTCTGATAAACGAACCGCTTTCGTCTCTGAATCTCCTCAAGCTGGGTCTCAACAGCGCATGATATATCCAAACACGCAGTTGGGTAACCGTACGAGGCCGTACGGCTACCTACCAAAACAAGAAGGCAAAGCCCATACGACTCACATGCTTGACCTTGACCTTTATATGACCTGACCATTCAGGTGACCTTCAAGGTCAGGTCAAACAACTAAACCTACCAATGACATCATACACAAAGAAATGCTTTACACATTTTTCCTACCAAAATACATGTGACCTTGACCCAAGGTCAAGGTCATCCAAGGTCATGCAACACAAAGCTGTTAATTCAAGACATAGGAAGCACAATGGTGCTTATTGGCACTTTCTACCATGAGATATAGTCACTTTTAGTGGTTCACTACCCCATTTTGGTCACATTTCATAAGGGTCAAAGTGACCTTGACCTTGATGATATGTGACCAAATGTGTCTCATGATGAAAGTATAACATGTGCCCCACATAATTATTAAGTTTGAAACAGTTATCTTCCATAGTTCAGGGTCAAGGTCACTTCAAAATATGTATACAATCCAACTTTGAAGAGCTCCTGTGACCTTGACCTTGAAGCAAGGTCAACCAAACGGTATCAAAAGATAGGGCTTGCTTTGACCTATATACCACTTGTAGCTAAGGTCGCCATTCTCAATAACGTGGGAGAAAATTGGGAAAATGTGAAAAATGACTGTTTTTGAGACCACATTTATGGCTCCTGTGACCTTGACCTTGAAGCAAGGTCAAGTCACTATGTATGTTTTTTGAGGCCTTGTCATCATACACCATCATGCCACATTTGGTGTTGATAGACTTAATAGTCTCCGAGAAAAATCCAACGTTTAAGTTTTTTACGGACGGACGGACGGACGGACGGACGCCGGACGGACGGACGACACGGCTCAGTACATAGACTCACTTTTGCTTCGCATGTGAGTCAAAAA
>JAWQFJ010033794.1:0-27500 GCA_034096865.1 Theodoxus fluviatilis
TGACACAAGACCACTGACATCAAAAGGTGTAACGCAAGACCACTGTGACACAAAGGTTGTACGCAATAGCCAACTAGACGCGCACAGTGACGCAAGACCACTGACCGTCAAAGGTGAAGTGCGCGGTGGGTACGCAAGACACTGACAGCACAGTGATTGACAGCAAAGTGGTGACCGCAAGACCCACTGACAGCAAGTGAGTGAGCACAAAAGGTGTACGCAATGCAATGACAGCAAAGGTGATCGCAACGACCGTTGTGACAGCAAGGTATTGCAGCCCTGACAGCAAAGGTGACGCAAGACTACTGACAGCGAAGGTGACGTCAATACCACTGGGCAGCGAGTGACGCAAGACCAATGATACAAAGGTGACCAAGACACACTGACAGTAAAGGTGAACGCAAGACCACTTACAGCAAGGTGACGCAGGTTACAACTGGACAGTAAATGTGGCCGCAGACATTGACAGCAAGGTGGCGCAAGCACTGATCCGCAAAAGTGACCGCAAGACCACTGACCGAAAGGTGGACTCAATACCATTGAACTGCCACCGCAAAGGTGAGTGACAGCATGGTGACGCAATAACACTGACAGCAAAAGGTGACGCAAGACACTGACTAGTAGAGGGTGTACTCAAAGACCACTGACAGCAAAGGTTACGCCAACCCCTGACAGGTAGAGGTGACGCAGATCCTGGCGGCAAAGGGGCGGCAAGACCCCTGACAGCGGAAGGGTTGACACAAAAGACGCACTGACACTGACATCAAAGTGTGACGCAGTAACACATTAAGCAAAGGTGACGCAAGACAATGACAGTACAGGTGACGAAGACTGACTGACAGTAAAGGGTGACGCAAGACCATTGAACAGCGAAGTGACCAAGATCAACTGCCAGCAGAGGTATGGACATCAGACCACTGACAGTAAAGGTTACGCAAGACCCCTGTACACAGCAACGGTGGCAGCACAGACCACTGACCGTAAAAAGTGACGCAAGACCTCTGACAGGCAAAAGTGAGTGACGACCGCAAAGGTGAGCAAGACCATTGCACTGAAAGGTGACTCAATGTCACGCCCTGACCAGTCAAAGGATGAGTGACGCAAAGTGACGCAAGGACCACGGACATAAAGGTGACGCAAGACCGCTGACGGCAAAGGTGACGCAGAGACCCTGACAGTAAAAAGTGACGCAAATCACTGTAAAACCAGTAGTGTGCACGCAAGACCACCTGTACGCAAAGGTGAGCAAGACACTCACTAGCAAAGGTGACGCAAGACCAGTGACAGCAAGGTGACGCAAACACTGACTCAGCAACTGGTACGCAGAGCACCACTGGCATGAAAAGTGGTGACGTCAAGACCACTGACAGTAAAGATGACGCCGAGCCCCTACTGACCATGCAGGGTGACGTGCAAAATTACCGGCTGCAGCGAAAGCGTGATCGCAAGACCCTCTGATCAGTAAAGGTGTACGCAAGACCTCTGTCAAGCTAAAGTGACGCAAGACCTCACTGACAGCAAGGTGGACGCAAGAGCCACTGCCTTAAGAGGTGACGCAGACCTCTGCACACACGCAATGGTGGAAGCAAGACACTGACCAGCACAGTTTGCGCGCCAAGACCACTGACATGTATGGCTGACGAAAGGACCACTGACAGCAACAAGGTGATCAAAGCCCACTGCAGCAATAGGTAACTGCAAGACGCACTTGACCGCGCAAATGTGACGAATGACCTCACTTGACAGCAAAGGTGACGCAAGACCACTGACAGTAGATGTTTACGCGAGTACAAGTGGACCAAGTTAAATGTGACTGCATACGACTGACAGCAAAAAGTGTGGGACGGCAAGTTCCACTGACGCAGAGGTTTACACGCAGAGACCAGACAGTATAGGTGGTACTGCAAGACCCACTGGCCAGCAAGTGGACCATACCAACTGACCGCAAAAGGTGACTGACAAGACCAGACTTGACAGTGCAACGGTTTGGACGTGAACAGCAAAGGTGACGCAAGACCACTGCCCTGGGGGTGACGCAAGACCACTGACAGCAAGGGACGCAAGACCACCTGACCGCTAAGGTGCACGCAAGACCATCAGAAGAGCTAAAGGTACGCAAGTCCCACTGACAGCATAGTGTAGGTCAAGATCACTGACAGCACAGGTTTCTCAAAGACCACTGACAGTAGAGGTGAACGCAAGTACCACTTGACAGCAAAGGTGACGCCAGACCACTGGCGGCTCAAATGTGACACACACTGAACCAGTGACAGCAGAAGGGATTGACAGCACAGTTGACGCCAAGACCACCTGGACCGCGGGGCGTGAACGCCAAGACCACTGACTGGCCAAGGACGCAAAGAAACCTACTGACCTCCGAGTGAGTGACAGCAAAGTTTGCGCAGAGAACACTGACATACAAATGTGAGCCGCAGACCACTTGACAGTAGAGGTGACGCGAGACACTGACACAAAGTGGCTCAACGACCAACTGACGCAAAGAGTGACGGGCAAAACCGCCTGACGCAAAGGTGAAGGCAAGACCACTGCCTCAAGGTGACGCGAGACCACTGTCGACAGCAAAGGTGAGTGACAGCAAGGTGGTTGAGCGCGAGGCACCACTGACAGCAAAGGTACGCAAGACCACTGTACCACCGCAATGGTGACGCAAACCGACTGCCGCAGGTGGTGACATGCATGTTGACGTCAAAGACCACTGACAGCAAAGGTAAAACGCAGACCACTGGAGACGCAAGGGACACAACTACTGACAGCAAAGGTGAGACGCACAAGACCCACTGACAGCCACTCGTGACGCAGACCTCTGAACGGCAGCGGCCGTGAACGCAGGACCTCTGACAGCCATACTCGAGTTCCGCAGGACACTGACGGCTACAAGGTGACGTACAAGCCCATGACAGCAACGCGCGTGCCGCAGGAAACTGAAAGTAAAGGTGAAACAGTCCTCGACGCAAGTGACGACAAAACCACTGTAATGTAACAGGTGAACCAGACAAACGACCCTGACAGGACAGGTGGACGCCGCCACTGCAGCAAAGCGTGGCCGCACGACACCCTGACAAAGTAAATGTGACCGACACGAAACTCTGCAGCACAGGTGTACGCAACAGACCAACCTGACATGCAAAGCGTTGAAGCAGACCCGTGCAAGACAACACGGTCACTCAAACACTGAAGAAAGGGCTGAAGCAAGCCAACAATGACAACGAGTTGACTGAAAGTGGCAAAGGTGACGCAAGACAATGAGCAGCAACAGGTGGCACTCGAAATGACCACTCCACAACGCCCCACAACGGCGGTGAAGCAGACAAACTGCGAGATAAAGAAAGGCTCTCTCACAAGAAAAAGCACGCGGAGGTAACGAGAGAGAGCGATCTTTTCTTCGTGGTCTTGCGTCAAACTTTGACTGTCATGGTCTTGATCAAACTTGCTGTTAAGTGGTAGTTGACAGTAACATTTGATGTAACTAACCTTTGCTGTCAGTGGTCTTGCGTCACCTTTGCTGTCAGTGGTCTTGCGTCACCTTTGCTGTCAGTGGTCTTGCGTCACCTTTGCTGTCAGTGGTCTTGCGTCACCTTTGCTGTCAGTGGTCTTGCGTCACCTTTGCTGTCAGTGGTCTTGCGTCACCTTTGCTGTCAGTGGTCTTGCGTCACCTTTGCTGTCAGTGGTCTTGCGTCACCTTTGCTGTCAGTGGTCTTGCGTCACCTTTGCTGTCAGTGGTCTTGCGTCACCTTTGCTGTCAGTGGTCTTGCGTCACCTTTGCTGTCAGTGGTCTTGCGTCACCTTTGCTGTCAGTGGTCTTGCGTCACCTTTGCTGTCAGTGGTCTTGCGTCACCTTTGCTGT
The DNA here is from genome assembly GCA_034096865.1 of Theodoxus fluviatilis. NCBI lineage: Eukaryota > Metazoa > Mollusca > Gastropoda > Cycloneritida > Neritidae > Theodoxus > Theodoxus fluviatilis. The sequence continues at coordinate 3,866 of JAWQFJ010033794.1, forward strand.
CAGTGGTCTTGCGTCACCTTTGCTGTCAGTGGTCTTGCGTCACCTTTGCTGTCAGTGGTCTTGCGTCACCTTTGCTGTCAGTGGTCTTGCGTCACCTTTGCTGTCAGTGGTCTTGCGTCACCTTTGCTGTCAGTGGTCTTGCGTCACCTTTGCTGTCAGTGGTCTTGCGTCACCTTTGCTGTCAGTGGTCTTGCGTCACCTTTGCTGTCAGTGGTCTTGCGTCACCTTTGCTGTCAGTCACCTTTGCTGTCAGTGGTCTTGCGTCACCTTTGCTGTCAGTGGTCTTGCGTCACCTTTGCTGTCAGTGGTCTTGCGTCACCTTTGCTGTCAGTGGTCTTGCGTCACCTTTGCTGTCAGTGGTCTTGCGTCACCTTTGCTGTCAGTGGTCTTGCGTCACCTTTGCTGTCAGTGGTCTTGCGTCACCTTTGCTGTCATGGTCTTGCGTCACCTTTGCTGTCAGTGGTCTTGCGTCACCTTTGCTGTCAGTGGTCTTGCGTCACCTTTGCTGTCAGTGGTCTTGCGTCACCTTTGCTGTCACTCACCTTTGCTGTCAGTGGTCTTGCGTCACCTTTGCTGTCAGTGGTCTTGCGTCACCTTTGCTGTCAGTGGTCTTGCGTCACCTTTGCTGTCAGTGGTCTTGCGTCACCTTTGCTGTCAGTGGTCTTGCGTCACCTTTGCTGTCAGTGGTCTTGCGTCACCTTTGCTGTCAGTGGTCTTGCGTCACCTTTGCTGTCAGTGGTCTTGCGTCACCTTTGCTGTCAGTGGTCTTGCGTCACCTTTGCTGTCAGTGGTCTTGCGTCACCTTTGCTGTCACTCACCTTTGCTGTCAGTGGTCTTGCGTCACCTTTGCTGTCAGTGGTCTTGCGTCACCTTTGCTGTCAGTGGTCTTGCGTCACCTTTACTGTCAGTGGTCTTGCGTCACCTTTGCTGTCAGTGGTCTTGCGTCACCTTTGCTGTCAGTGGTCTTGCGTCACCTTTACTGTCAGTGGTCTTGCGTCACCTTTACTGTCAGTGGTCTTGCGTCACCTTTGCTGTCAGTGGTCTTGCGTCACCTTTGCTGTCAGTGGTCTTGCGTCACCTTTGCTGTCAGTGGTCTTGCGTCACCTTTGCTGTCAGTGGTCTTGCGTCACCTTTGCTGTCAGTGGTCTTGCGTCACCTTTGCTGTCAGTGGTCTTGCGTCACCTTTGCTGTCAGTGGTCTTGCGTCACCTTTGCTGTCAGTGGTCTTGCGTCACCTTTGCTGTCAGTGGTCTTGCGTCACCTTTGCTGTCAGTGGTCTTGCGTCACCTTTGCTGTCAGTGGTCTTGCGTCACCTTTGCTGTCAGTGGTCTTGCGTCACCTTTGCTGTCAGTGGTCTTGCGTCACCTTTACTGTCAGTGGTCTTGCGTCACCTTTGCTGTCAGTGGTCTTGCGTCACCTTTGCTGTCAGTGGTCTTGCGTCACCTTTGCTGTCAGTGGTCTTGCGTCACCTTTGCTGTCAGTGGTCTTGCGTCACCTTTGCTGTCAGTGGTCTTGCGTCACCTTTGCTGTCAGTGGTCTTGCGTCACCTTTACTGTCAGTGGTCTTGCGTCACCTTTGCTGTCAGTGGTCTTGCGTCACCTTTGCTGTCAGTGGTCTTGCGTCACCTTTGCTGTCACTCACCTTTGCTGTCAGTGGTCTTGCGTCACCTTTGCTGTCAGTGGTCTTGCGTCACCTTTGCTGTCACTCACCTTTGCTGTCAGTGGTCTTGCGTCACCTTTGCTGTCAGTGGTCTTGCGTCACCTTTGCTGTCAGTGGTCTTGCGTCACCTTTACTGTCAGTGGTCTTGCGTCACCTTTGCTGTCAGTGGTCTTGCGTCACCTTTGCTGTCAGTGGTCTTGCGTCACCTTTACTGTCAGTGGTCTTGCGTCACCTTTGCTGTCAGTGGTCTTGCGTCACCTTTGCTGTCAGTGGTCTTGCGTCACCTTTGCTGTCAGTGGTCTTGCGTCACCTTTGCTGTCAGTGGTCTTGCGTCACCTTTGCTGTCAGTGGTCTTGCGTCACCTTTACTGTCAGTGGTCTTGCGTCACCTTTGCTGTCAGTGGTCTTGCGTCACCTTTGCTGTCAGTGGTCTTGCGTCACCTTTGCTGTCAGTGGTCTTGCGTCACCTTTGCTGTCAGGGGTCTTGCGTCACCTTTGCTGTCAGTGGTCTTGCGTCACCTTTGCTGTCAGTGGTCTTGCGTCACCTTTGCTGTCAGTGGTCTTGCGTCACCTTTGCTGTCAGTGGTCTTGCGTCACCTTTACTGTCAGTGGTCTTGCGTCACCTTTGCTGTCAGTGGTCTTGCGTCACCTTTGCTGTCAGTGGTCTTGCGTCACCTTTGCTGTCAGTGGTCTTGCGTCACCTTTGCTGTCAGTGGTCTTGCGTCACCTTTGCTGTCAGTGGTCTTGCGTCACCTTTGCTGTCAGTGGTCTTGCGTCACCTTTGCTGTCAGTGGTCTTGCGTCACCTTTGCTGTCAGTGGTCTTGCGTCACCTTTGCTGTCACTCACCTTTGCTGTCAGTGGTCTTGCGTCACCTTTGCTGTCACTCACCTTTGCTGTCAGTGGTCTTGCGTCACCTTTGCTGTCAGTGGTCTTGCGTCACCTTTGCTGTCAGTGGTCTTGCGTCACCTTTGCTGTCAGTGGTCTTGCGTCACCTTTGCTGTCAGTGGTCTTGCGTCACCTTTGCTGTCAGTGGTCTTGCGTCACCTTTGCTGTCAGTGGTCTTGCGTCACCTTTGCTGTCAGTGGTCTTGCGTCACCTTTGCTGTCAGTGGTCTTGCGTCACCTTTGCTGTCAGTGGTCTTGCGTCACCTTTACTGTCAGTGGTCTTGCGTCACCTTTGCTGTCAGTGGTCTTGCGTCACCTTTACTGTCAGTGGTCTTGCGTCACCTTTGCTGTCAGTGGTCTTGCGTCACCTTTGCTGTCAGTGGTCTTGCGTCACCTTTGCTGTCAGTGGTCTTGCGTCACCTTTGCTGTCAGTGGTCTTGCGTCACCTTTACTGTCAGTGGTCTTGCGTCACCTTTGCTGTCAGTGGTCTTGCGTCACCTTTGCTGTCAGTGGTCTTGCGTCACCTTTGCTGTCAGTGGTCTTGCGTCACCTTTACTGTCAGTGGTCTTGCGTCACCTTTGCTGTCAGTGGTCTTGCGTCACCTTTGCTGTCACTCACCTTTGCTGTCAGTGGTCTTGCGTCACCTTTGCTGTCAGTGGTCTTGCGTCACCTTTGCTGTCAGTGGTCTTGCGTCACCTTTGCTGTCAGTGGTCTTGCGTCACCTTTGCTGTCAGTGGTCTTGCGTCACCTTTGCTGTCAGTGGTCTTGCGTCACCTACAAAGGGCTGACTATTGTTCATTCATTGGTTCGTTCGTTCATTCATTCACCATTTAGCCGTCCCTTTATTCATTCATTCACTCATTCAATAGTTCACAAATTAATTCACTCATTCATTTATTTTTATTCCTTCATTGTTTACTTATTTATTCACTCATGCATTCATTCATTCACTATTTCATTCACTCACTCATACATTCATGTATTGCTCTCTGAGCAGAAGAACATGCAGACTGTGCTGAGCTTTGCTGGCCCTGCATCGTTGCAGTCTTTTCATTTGTTCATTATTTCTCTATCGTTCATTTGCTTCTTTGATCGTTTTTGCCTTTGTTTGTCAACTTGCTTACCAATTTTTTTATTTCTTCATGTGTTCGTTCTTTCATTATTTCCTGTCTTCCAATCCATGGAATCTTTTGCTCATAGTGAGTCTTTGTTCATTTCATTCGCTCGTCAGTTTGTCTGTTCTTTCAGTTTTAGTTCTGCCAGTCGTTTGTTTTTTCACTCGTTCGTTCCTTCACTCACTCCACTCGTTCGTTCCTTCACTCACTCCACTCGTTCGTTCCTTCACTCACTCCAACTCGTTCCTTCACTCACTCCACTCGTTCGCTCCTTCACTCACTCCACTCGTTCGCTCCTTCACTCACTCCAATCGTTCGTTCCTTCACTCACTCCACTCGTTCGTTCCTTCACTCACTCCACTCGTTCGCTCCTTCACTCACTCCACTCGTTCGTTCCTTCACTCACTCCAATCGTTCCTTCACTCACTCCACTCGTTCGTTCCTTCACTCACTCCACTCGTTCGTTCCTTCACTCACTCCACTCGTTCGCTCCTTCACTCACTCCAATCGTTCGTTCCTTCACTCACTCCACTCGTTCGCTCCTTCACTCACTCCAATCGTTCGTTCCTTCACTCACTCCAATCGTTCCTTCACTCACTCCACTCGTTCGTTCCTTCACTCACTCCACTCGTTCGCTCCTTCACTCACTCCAATCGTTCGCTCCTTCACTCACTCCAATCGTTCGTTCCTTCACTCACTCCACTCGTTCGTTCCTTCACTCACTCCACTCGTTCGTTCCTTCACTCACTCCACTCGTTCGTTCCTATCCACTCGTTCGTTCCTTCACTCACTCCAATCGTTCCTTCACTCACTCCACTCGTTCGTTCCTTCACTCACTCCACTCGTTCGCTCCTTCACTCACTCCAATCGTTCGCTCCTTCACTCACTCCAATCGTTCGTTCCTTCACTCACTCCACTCGTTCGTTCCTTCACTCACTCCACTCGTTCGTTCCTTCACTCACTCCACTCGTTCGTTCCTATCCACTCGTTCGTTCCTTCACTCACTCCACTCGTTCGTTCCTTCACTCACTCCACTCGTTCGCTCCTTCACTCACTCCACTCGTTCGCTCCTTCACTCACTCCACTCGTTCGCTCCTTCACTCACTCCACTCGTTCGTTCCTTCACTCACTCCACTCGTTCGTTCCTATCCACTCGTTCGTTCCTTCACTCACTCCACTCGTTCGTTCCTTCACTCACTCCACTCGTTCGCTCCTTCACTCACTCCACTCGTTCGCTCCTTCACTCACTCCACTCGTTCGCTCCTTCACTCACTCCACTCGTTCGTTCCTTCACTCACTCCACTCGTTCGTTCCTTCACTCACTCCACTCGTTCGCTCCTTCACTCACTCCACTCGTTCGCTCCTTCACTCACTCCACTCGTTCGCTCCTTCACTCACTCCACTCGTTCGTTCCTTCACTCACTCCACTCGTTCGCTCCTTCACTCACTCCACTCGTTCGCTCCTTCACTCACTCCACTCGTTCGCTCCTTCACTCACTCCACTCGTTCGTTCCTTCACTCACTCCACTCGTTCGTTCCTTCACTCACTCCACTCGTTCGCTCCTTCACTCACTCCACTCGTTCGCTCCTTCACTCACTCCACTCGTTCCTTCACTCACTCCACTCGTTCCTTCACTCACTCCACTCGTTCGTTCCTTCACTCACTCCACTCGTTCCTTCACTCACTCCACTCGTTCCTTCACTCACTCCACTCGTTCCTTCACTCACTCCACTCGTTCGCTCCTTCACTCACTCCACTCGTTCCTTCACTCACTCCACTCGCTCCTTCACTCACTCCACTCGTTCGCTCCTTCACTCACTCCACTCGTTCCTTCACTCACTCCACTCGTTCGCTCCTTCACTCACTCCACTCGTTCGCTCCTTCACTCACTCCACTCGTTCGCTCCTTCACTCACTCCACTCGTTCGCTCCTTCACTCACTCCACTCGTTCGCTCCTTCACTCACTCCACTCGTTCCTTCACTCACTCCACTCGTTCCTTCACTCACTCCACTCGTTCCTTCACTCACTCCACTCGTTCGTTCCTTCACTCACTCCACTCGCTCCTTCACTCACTCCACTCGTTCCTTCACTCACTCCACTCGTTCCTTCACTCACTCCACTCGTTCGTTCCTTCACTCACTCCACTCGTTCCTTCACTCACTCCACTCGTTCGTTCCTTCACTCACTCCACTCGTTCCTTCACTCACTCCACTCGTTCCTTCACTCACTCCACTCGTTCCTTCACTCACTCCACTCGTTCCTTCACTCACTCCACTCGTCCTTCACTCTCTCACTCGCTCCTTCACTCACTCACTCGCTCCTTCACTCACTCCACTCGTCGCTCCTTCACTCACTCCACTCGCTCCTTCACTCACTCCACTCGTTCCTTCACTCACTCCACTCGTTCCTTCACTCACTCCACTCGTTCCTTCACTCACTCCACTCGTTCCTTCACTCACTCCACTCGCTCCTTCACTCACTCCACTCGTTCCTTCACTCACTCCACTCGTTCGCTCCTTCACTCACTCCACTCGTCTCCTTCACTCTCTCACTCGCTCCTTCACTCACTCACTCCCTTCCTTCACTCACTACACTCGTTCCTTCACTCACTCCACTCGTTCTCCTTCACTCACTCCACTCGTTCGCTCCTTCACTCACTCCACTCGTTCGCTCCTTCACTCACTCCACTCGTTCGCTCCTTCACTCACTCCACTCGTTCCTTCACTCACTCCACTCGTTCGCTCCTTCACTCACTCCACTCGTTCGCTCCTTCACTCACTCCACTCGTTCGTTCCTTCACTCACTCCACTCGTTCGCTCCTTCACTCACTCCACTCGTTCCTTCACTCACTCCACTCGTTCCTTCACTCACTCCACTCGCTCCTTCACTCACTCCACTCGTTCCTTCACTCACTCCACTCGTTCGTTCCTTCACTCACTCCACTCGTCCTCCTTCACTCACTCCACTCGTTCCTTCACTCACTCCACTCGTTCCTTCACTCACTCACTCACTCGTCTCCTTCACTCACTCCAATCGCTCCTTCACTCACTCCACTCGTCGTCCTTCACTCACTCCACTCGCTCCTCACTCACTCACTCCACTCGCTCCTTCACTCACTCCACTCCGTTCACTTCACTCACTCCACTCGCTTCCTTCACTCACTCCACTCGTTCCTTCACTCACTCACTCCACTCGCTCCTTCACTCACTCCACTCGCTCCTTCACTCACTCACTCACTTCACTCCTTCACTCACTCCACTCGTTCGCTCCTTCACTCACTCCACTCGTTCGTCCTTCACTCACTCCACTCGTCCTCCTTCACTCACTCCACTCGTTCACTCCTTCACTCACTCCACTCGTTCCTCCTTCACTCACTCCACTCGTCTCCTTCACTCACTCCACTCGTTCCTCCTTCACTCACTCCACTCGTTCGCTCCTTCACTCACTCCACTCGTTCACTCCTCACTCACTCCACTCGTCACTTCACTCACTCCACTCGTTCCTTCACTCACTCCACTCACGTCTCCTTCACTCACTCCACTCGCTCCTTCACTCACTCCACTCGTCTCCTTCACTCACTCCACTCGTCTCCTTCACTCACTCACTCGTCACTCACTTCACTCACTCCACTCGCTCCTTCACTCACTCACTCCTCCTTCACTCACTCCACTCGTCGCTCCTTCACTCACTCCACTCGTCTCCTTCACTCACTCCACTCGTCGCTCCTTCACTCACTCCACTCGCTCCTTCACTCACTCCACTCGTCCTCCTTCACTCACTCCACTCACGTCCTCACTCACTCCACTCGCTCGCTCCTTCACTCACTCCACTCGCTCACTCACTCACTCACTCTCTCCTTCACTCACTCACTCACTCCTCCTCACTCACTCCACTCGTTCACTCCTCACTCACTCCACTCGCTCCTTCACTCACTCCACTCGTCTCCTTCACTCACTCCTTCATTCACTTCTTCACTTACTCACACTCCATTCCTCACTCACTCACTCACTCCTTCACTCACTCCACTCCTCCTCACTCCTTCACTCACTCACTCACTCCTTCACTCACTCACTCCTCCTTCACTCACTCCACTCACTCCTTCGCTCTCTCCTTCACTCCTTCACTCACTCCTTCGCTCTCTCCTTCACTCCTTCACTCAATCCTTCGCTCTCTCACTCCTTCACTCACTCCACGCACTCCCTCTACTCACTCCTTCGCTCTCTCCTTCACTCCTTCACTCACTCCACTCACTCCTTTGATCTCTCCTTCACTCCTTCACTCACTCCATCCACTCACTCCTTCGATCTCTCCTTCACTCCTTCACTCACTCCACTCACTCCTTAGCTCTCTCCTTCACTCTTTCACTCCTTCACTCACTCCACTCACTCACTCCACTCCTTCGCTCTCTCCTTCACTCCTTCACTCCCTCCATCGCTCTCCTTCACTCCTTCAATCACTCCACTCACTCCTTCGCTCTCTCCTTCACTCCTTCACTCACTCCACTTACTCCTTCGCTCTCTCCTTCACTCCTTCAGTCACTCCACTCACTCCTTCACTCCTTCACTCACTCCACTCACTCCTTCGCTCTCTCCTTCACTCCTGCACTCCTTCGCTCTCTCCTTCACTCCTTCACTCACTCCACTCACTCCTTCACTCACTCCTTTACTCACTCCTTCACTCACTCCTTCACTCACTCCTTCACTCACTCCACTCACTCCTTCACTCTCTCCTTCACTCCTTCACTCATTCACTCACTCCTTCACTCCTTCACACACTCCACTCACTCTTTCACTCACTCTTTCACTCCTTCACTCACTCCACTCACTCCTTCACTCCTTCACTCACTCCACTTACTCCTTCGCACTCTCTTTCACTTCTTCACTCTCTCCTTCACTTCTTAATTCACTCCTTCACTCACTCCACTCACTCCTTCACTCACTCCTTCACTCACTCCTTCACTCACTCCACTCACTCGTTCACTCACTCCACTCACTCCTTCACTCACTCCTTCACTCCTTCACTCACTCCTTCACTCCTTCACTCACTCCTTCACTCACTCCTTCACTCCTTCGCTCTCTCCTTCACTACTTCACTCACTCCTTCACTCACTCCTCACTCACTCCTTCACTCACTCCACTCACTCCTTCACTCACTCCTTCACTCACTCCTTCACTCACTCCTTCACTCACTCCTTCACTCACTCCTTCACTCACTCCTTCACTCACTCCTTCACTCACTCCTTCACTCACTCCTTCACTCACTCCTTCACTCACTCCTTCACTCACTCCACTACTCACTCCTTCACTCACTCCTTCACTCCTTCGCTCTCTCCTTCACTACTTCACTCACTCCACTCACTCCTTCACTCCTTCACTCATTCACTCCTTCACTCACTCCACTCACTCCTTCACTCACTCCTTCACTCTCTCCTTCACTCCTTCACTCACTCCTTCACTCACTCCTTCACTCACTCCTTCACTCACTCCTTCACTCACTCCTTCACTCACTCCTTCACTCACTCCTTCACTCACTCCTTCACTCAATCCTTCACTCAATCCTTCACTTACTCCTTCACTCAATCCTTCACTCACTCCTTCACTCCTTTACTCCTTCACTCCTCCACTCACTCCTTCACTCACTCCTTCACTCACTCCTTCTCTCCTTCGCTCTCTCCTTCACTCACTCCTTCACTCAATCCTTCGCTCACTCCTTCGCTCACTCCTTCACTCACTCCTTCACTCACTCTTTCACTCACTCCTTCACTCACTCCTTCACTTATTCACTCACTCCACTCACTCCTTCACTCATTCACTCACTCCTTCACTCACTCCACTCACTCCTTCACTCACTCCACTCACTCCTTCGCTCTCTCCTTCACTCACTCCTCTCACTTCTTCACTCGCTCCTTAACTCATTCACTCACTCCTTCACTCACTGCACTCACTCACTCACTCCTTCACTCCTTCACTCACTCCTTCACTCCTTCACTCACTCCACTCACTCCTTCGCTCTCTCCTTCACTTCTTCACTCACTCCTTCACTCACTCCACTCACTCACTCCTTCGCTCTCTCCTTCACTCCTTCAGTCACTCCTTCACTCACTCCACTCACTCGCTCTTTCACTCACTCCTTCACTCACCCCTTCACTCACTCCTTCACTCCTTCGCTCTCTCTTTCATTCCTTCACTCACTACTTCACTCACTCCTTCACTCAATCCTTCACTCAATCCTTCACTCACTCCTTCACTCACTCACTCCTTTACTCACTCATTCACTCATTCCTTCACTCATTCCTTCACTCATTCCTTCACTCATTCCTTCACTCACTCCTTCACTCACTCCTTCACTCACTCCTTCACTCACTCCTTCACTCACTCCTTCACTCACTCCTTCACTCACTCCTTCACTCACTCCTTCACTCACTCCTTCACTCACTCCTTCACTCACTCTTTCACTCACTCTTTCACTCACTCTTTCACTCACTCTTTCACTCACTCCTTCACCCACGTCTTCACTCACTCCTTCACCCACGTCTTCACTCACTCATTCACTCCCTCATTCACTCACGAAGAGATATATCATTACATATTACTCAATATTTGGTAAGAATAAGAAACTCAAACGCTGACGAAAGTGAACACATTCATTCTGAAGATCAAAATCGTTAGGACATATCAAATAAACATTTACATTGAAAGGTCACACATTCAGTGAAATGAAAATGGCATTGCACCGCTCAGGTAAGACACATACGAAGATTACCGTTTTCAATCAATGGAGAGATTTTGCCAACTTTTCTTTTTCCGAGTGGAAATGAACAAAACTTGCTCAGTATCGAGTCTGCGCCCCTCTGACATTAATCACAGCTTGGCAGCGCCGTCTCAGGCTGCGGATGAGCCTCTGGAGATCCGCCTGTTGCAAAGCATTCCACTCCCGCTGGAGTGCGTCCTGGAGCTCTCTCAGAGACTGCGACTGGTGAGGACGCTTTGCAATTGCTTTCTGGAGCATGTTCCAACAGCGTTTGATTAGGCTTCAGATCCGGGGATATAGCGGGCCACCCTATACGCACGAAGGTTTCTCGCTCCAGGTAGTCGGTGATGATCTTGCCACGATGTGGTGGGGCGTTGTTATCCATTAGGATGAAATCGTCACTGACAGCACCAGCACAGGGCCTGACGAAGATATAAAAGAGTTCATCCCTGTACCTTACTGCGGTCATACAGCCTTGTGGGAGGACATACAGGTCAGTCTTGCCTTGCATGCCGATGCCTCCACAGACCATCACTGACCCTCCCCCGTAGCGGTCGTGATACCTTATGCAGACGCTCCTGGCCGTCGCCACACTCAGACACGGGCCATCCAGGAAGTCTAGACAAAACCTGAACACGTCTGTGAACAGCACAGGTGTCCAGTCACGGACTGTCCAGGTCAGGTGGTCTTGGGCCCACGCAAGTGGTCGTTGTCACTGGCCGTAGTGGAGAGGCGCGCTTGCGAGAGGTCACCTGGCTTGGAGCCCAGCCTCGTGCAGCCGTCTGTGTACTGTCTGTGTACTGTCTGCGTACTGTCTGCGTACTGTCTGCGTACTGTCTGCGTACTGTCTGCGTACTGTCTGCGTACTGTCTGCGTACTGTCTGCGTACTGTCTGCGTACTGTCTGCGTACTGTCTGCGTACTGTCTGCGTACTGTCTGCGTACTGTCTGCGTACTGTCTGCGTACTGTCTGTGTACTGTCTGTGTACTGTCTGTGTACTGTCTGTGTACTGTCTGTGTACTGTCTGCGTACTGTCTGCGTACTGTCTGCGTACTGTCTGTGTACTGTCTGTGTACTGTCTGTGTACTGTCTGTGTACTGTCTGTGTACTGTCTGTGTGCTGTCTGATTGCTGTCTGTGTACTGTCTGTGTACTGTCTGTGTGCTGTCTGTGTGCTGTCTGCGTACTGTCTGCGTACTGTCTGTGTACTGTCTGCGTACTGTCTGTGTACTGTCTGAGTGCAAACGGAGATTCCAGTGGCCTTCATGAGGTCGAAACGCAACCCAGTTGCCGCCTGAAACTGATTACGGCATGCCTCGATGACCAGACACCGGTCCTCCCTCGGAGTTGTGGCGCTTTGTCTGCCTCCACCGTGTCTTCAGGCTGCAGTTCCACACGTCTGGTGCCTCTGTCATGCCCTGCTGATGACGCTTTGAGACACGCAAAGGGCAGTCGCAACTTGAGTCTGGTTGGATCCCCCTTTCAGCATTCCGTAACAAAACCCTTTTTCTTGTGTCAGGTGTTGCCTTCACCTTGCTCGAGCCATCAAATGACAGAATAAAGTCGAAGTCCAAGCTTGAATGAATGTTTAAAATGTTCTCCCATAGCTTAGTATACTGCAAACAATGGGAATATCCCCTAGGGTGAACCCGTATTACCCCTATAATTGAGAATGTAAACAAATTTTTCCGTGAGCACCAATTAGAAATGAATTCCTCTCCAGGAGTATAAAATTTTAACAAGATTTATCTGAATACATGTCACTCGGTTACTATCCTTGGTAAAAAGTTATATACATACATGCAGGAACAGCTGTTTAATACAACAACAACAACAAAACAGTTTATTGCGTAGGTCTTTGGCCCATTACAATTGAATACAATAAATTATATAACCAAAATAATTAATATAGAGAAGTAACTAATGCGAGAGCACATTGCATTTTACGATGAATAATCTGGAGGCTCCTCTTAAGTGGTATACTTATATGAGACGAAGAATGAATTACTCTCAGCAGACTCAGCAGATTCTGCTCTTTTAAACGCATAATACAAACAAGTGCTCACGGCACGTATAATACGTGGTTCTTTGGTTATTTAATAGATGGAGTGTGTTACCGCATAGTAACCGATTAAATGCTGAGAGAAAAAGTTTGGGAAAGATGTAAGAAACATTGAAGGGAATGAAGGTGCTATGCCAAGAAATACTAGACATGATATGAGTACAAATGCGTTGTTCTCATTCTTGTTGTAAGGAAATACAGTTTTTCCTTTCAAATGAAGATCTGTCATGTTTTCTGCAGTCACGTCAAACATGGCCGCCAGGAATAGGATGTTGGTGGTCGCCATCGACTTTGGAACAACGTATTCTGGGTACGCCTATTCTTTTGTGGATGACTTCCAGTCCCAGCCGCTCAACGTGCAGACGCTGAATGTGACAACGCCCTATGGACAGATGGCCAAGGTCCCCACGTCTGTGCTCTTCACTCCTCAACAGCAGTTCCACAGCTTTGGAGTGGAGGCCGAGGGAAAATACGCCAGGATGAGCGAGGAGAATCCAAAGGAGGCCAAAACGTGGTTTTACTTTGAGCGTTTCAAGATGAAACTGTATGAGAATCAGGTAAGAGTAAAATGTCGTTATGCTCTCATTTGGTATTGGTGCAAATGTTTCTATTAGTGGATATTTTGTTATACGTGCTAAATTGTGACCTATATATGGACATGCTCTTGAAACAAAAAAGTTCTGCTTGCGATTTTGTAAATCTGCTGTGAACATGACATAATTATTTTGTCGAGGTAATACAAAAGGCAAGATTATCTTCATTCTAATCTAGATGCAATTGGTAAGTAATCTAATCACTACTGCATAATAAGAAAATTTAACCAACTTCATGTGTGCAAGGTGTGTTTTTTTTAAGATGCGTTAGTTCTGCTTAAACGATAGACATTTGTTTCTTTCTTATATGATGTCTTTTATACAGTTCTGTCGTCGCGGTTGTATTTTGTTCACTGATGGAATGCACTTTTTGCTGTCTGTCATATTTTCATTCTATCGAACAAATCATTCAGACAGACCAGAGACCAAGGAGACTAATGTGTTGGTCTAATGAGTAAAACGCTTCTACTTACTATTCGGAATCCCCCCCCCCCCCCCCAATACAGTAGCCCTTAGAACAAAAACAATGCTTTAGTTACATATATGGTGTCGCGTTTATTTACTCTAATCTGGAAATACTCACCCTCGAGGAACGATATAATCGTCCGAGAGGGGAGGGGCAATTAGAATAATAGGATTTACAGCTAAACCCGACCACCACTCCTTGGGGGGACACCACAAACAATCAAGCAATGTTGAAACAACAAGTGACAAAGGACCACTGAATCAGGATAAGGCAAAAACAACAATGTTTAATCACAAAGGCCCACTCTTGTTGCTCAGGGGCTTCAAGAGTGGGCGCACAAAATGCAATCAACAATGTGGAAAAATAAAGCAAAACAGTGTCAACAGCGGAATGCAAGGGCGTTTCTTTTTCTCGAAAAGGACCGAAAAGGAGCGAAAAGGACCGAAAAGGACCGAAAAGGACCGAAAAGGACCGAAAAGGACCGAAACGGATGATACTGCACCGTCAGTTGCTTTTTTCGACCCATGGTAACAGGCAAGAACATGATCGAAGCGAGAATCGAGTCAACCGCAGGCTGCCATGTTGTTTACGCTAGGAGCCAATCAGGCCGCGTTATTTGCGTAAACAACATGGCAGCCTGCGGTTGACTCGATTCTCGCTTCGATCATGTTCTTGCCTGTTACTCGCAAATCATGGGTCGAAAAAAGCAACTGACGGTGCAGTATCATCCATTTCGGTCCTTTTCGAGAAAAAGAAACGCCGGAATGCAAGATGGCGCCGCATTTCCGCTGTCAACACAGGCAAAGAAAACTTCAACGAATAAACAATGGGCCACGCCAAGCAAGATGACTCACAATTCAAAGCATGTACAAAAGATATTCACATATAAACACTCTCCTACGTTGCTGGCAACGCAAATGCTAACAACGCACCACCAAAACCCTTCTCCTCACGTTCCGCCACAGGAACACTCAAACCCGGAATTTATCCAGAAAATTCTCTTCAAAATCCACCCTTCCAACCCCTCGTTCTGACACCTGTGCACAGAACTACAAAAATCTCACAAAGAGAAGTTACACAACCCACTTCTATACCAGGAGAAGTTACACAACACACTTCTATACCAGGAGAAGTAACACAACACACTTCTATACCAGGAGAAGTAACACAACACACTTCTATACTAGGAGAAGTAACACAATACACTTCTATACCAGGAGAAGTAACACAATACACTTCTATACCAGGAGAAGTAACACAACACACTTCTATACCAGGAGAAGTAACACAGCACACTTCTATACCAGGAGAAGTAACACAACACACTTCTATACCAGGAGAAGTAACACAGCACACTTCTATACCAGGAGAAGTGACACAGCACACTTCTATACCAGGAGAAGTCGCACACGTCCGCCGCTGGACGTTTAACGTTAGAACGTCAAGTTAATAAATCTTCCCAAACCCCACAGAGCATTCAGAATTACAAACTCTCACGAAAGACTTCCCACTTTCCATTCAAGCTCTCTCTGGCAATATTTCACACCATAAGCCAAGTCAAATCACCGAGTCCAAATCCAAATAGACAACCCCCTCCCAAGCTACCCCCTTCCCCTTGCTGACGTGGGCTTCCGCCGCTACGTCACCCAGGCTACTCAGGCATGCGATCTCGAAACGATGAAGTCTCTAGAGATTGGCATGATTTCCGGTGATTAAGAGCAGAACCGGTACTCGTCATCGTAGCCTGCCTCATTTATTTTATTTAAAAGGGGACTCGAAAAGATCACGAAATTGAAATGAGGCCGGTGTATAAGAAGTATAACACCCGGTATGTCCCATTTGTCATGATTGATGTTTATATATCTATGGGTTTAAAGTTTATCTACCTCAGAGTAATCCACATATGTTTCGAGTTGACCATATACTGGAGCATCCTTTTGCCCCCGTCAGGCAATCCGCTACTCAGTATTGGTATATTCCCCAATAACAAAATTACATATTAATAAACTCATTTACATAATGGATAGATTTACACACTGACAGTAAAAGTCCGTAGTATATACATTGGATTCACTTCTTCTTCGCGAACCCATCACTGAATGTCCTCATCAGTGCCACAGTGCCGCCAATTGCACGTATAGTCAGCGCCTTCTGAAGAGAAGGTACATGGAGTTTAAGGCTCCTAAAGATCTCATTATTTTCAGGGATCCATCCTCCTCGTGCCCCTATAGGAAGGCCGAAAATGTTTATCTCATGCTCTGGGAACTGAGCCCTGAGATTTGCCATAATTCCATTATACTTTTGTTCTTTCTCTTCTTTAGCCTTTCTCAGAGTTAGTATATCTTTATCCCAGATAACTGTGGGGTCTACAACTACAACTTTATTGTTTTTGTTTAATAGCAGATCTGGCTTATACTTCCTACCGTTAGCTGTAAATATGGGTTCTGATTCTACATTCCAGCCAGCTGCTTGAGCTTTCTTCTTTATGATATTGCAGATAGCATCATGCCTCTTCATCCTACCTTTCTTGGTCGCCGGACAGGCACCAGAGATGTGACCTATCGTTTCCACTGTCATGGCGCATCTTCTACATTTTGTGTCTGGCAGTGCCCTGGTTCTATTTATGGTCTCTCTAGTGGGGAAAGTATTAGATCTCAATTTCAGGGCAGTAGTGAACTCTCTGGGAGTAAAGACATCATATGTAAGCCAGTGATTAGAGTACCTCTCCCTAGCCCACGTCTCTACGCCAAGGCCCTGCGTGGGTAGCTCCTTCCATTGATTTATCTGTTTGGGCGGTCTCTCTACGGGGGTTAGCACTATTTCTAGTGCTTTGATGATAGATTTAGTCTGGTTATTGTCAACTGACATTAGTTTCTCAATTAATTTAGCATCATTGTATGGGATAGTCTGCAATAGAGAGGTGATTCCTAGACCACCTTCTGACGTCTTAGAATATAGGATATGGTTGTTGGTAGTCTCATGTAGATGTAGATTGGCCTTTATATATCCTCTGATCATCCTGTCATATTCCCTCAGCTTTTGTTGTGATGGAGAAGTTAGCGATAGTATTGCCTGGAGTCTGGGTATAGCTGTGGTTTTCCATACTTCCAACTTCTGCCTAGGTTTAAGGAGCGCCTTAGTTATATTCTCCCCCCATTTAGCTATCTGTTCTGTCATGTCCTTTGCTCTGATTCCCCTCCATGGGCCTATCTCTTTGCCTAAATATTTGGTGGTCTCGTCTGGACCAATCCAATTCATGTCCTGTTTACGTAGCTGATATGGTGTTACCCCATTAATTATCTGAGTTTTGGATCTGGTATCTATATGGAATGCATAGCTCTTCTTTGGGTTTAGGCTTAGGTGTACTGCCTGACAGAATCTCTCCACTAGCAGGAGGTTGTGGCACATGCCCTGTCTACTGCCGGATAGAATAACAGTGTCATCTGCATAGCCCATAGCTGTTATATCTGTCTTGTTGCATCTCCATGGCTTCCCTTTCTCTTCTAACAGTTGGAATAGAGGATCTATAGCTATGTTGAATAGGATTGGCGATAGTGGATCTCCCTGCTTCACCCCTTGGTTTATCTGGATTGGACTGCTACTGGATTTCCTAATCTGGATCTGTGTCTTGGCACCTGTATACATATCCTCGACCATAGCTATGAACTTATCAGGGAATCCTAGTCTATAGAGGCCCTCTTTGACTAGGTCATGTGACACTGTGTCAAACGCTTTCGCTAGATCAAGTAATGCACCTGCTAGGTGTCCCTTAGTTTTCTTTGCCTTCTTGACTATTCTATGTAGAACAAATGTATTGAAAGCTACGCCGGGAGTAGGCATAAAACCTTTCTGTGCTGGGTGCAGAGGCACCAGTGGGAGTATACGCTTTGCCAGTATTTTGTTGTACAGTCTAAGTAGAATGCTGCCAATCGTAAGTGGCCGCCAGTTCCCTACATCCTTTAGCTGTTCTATATCCTGACATTTGGGCAATAGAATAGTCCTTGCCTTCTTGACCTCCTCTGGAATCTTGCCCGTACAGAGCCAGATATTGAAAAGTATAGTAAGAACTTTAGAGGACCATTTCCTCGTCTTTATGGACATCATTGTGATCCCGTCCGGCCCTTTGGCCGTATAGGTATCGGTGCCAGCTATGGCCTCGATTACTTCCTGCTCAGTTATAGGTAGTAGTAAGGTATCCTGCTGCTCACTATTGAGAGTCCTCGTGGGACTTGGAAACTCTGCTAAACTAACTTTCTGGCTAGCTAATTCAAACTTCTCTTTATATACTGCCTCTGCTGTCTCTATGGAAATTTCACAGTTAATTTCACTCTCGTTGTCCAAAACCTGCCTGATTGCCCTTCGTCGGTTCTTCCTCCAGAGATCCTGAAGGTCCCGATATCTCCCCCTCTTATCCTTGGCCCTCTTGGACTTAAAGTCCTTACCCGTCTTTGTCTTCTTTGTCTTTGTGGGGGTCTGATGCCCACTGTCATCTAGTTGCCAAGCCATTCTAAGTTCTTGGAGCACCTGCGCCACCTCCCCCTCCACCCCCTCCCCCCTCTCTGCCTTGTCAAGGATGGTAAGTATACCGTCACATCTGTCAGCGTGGGTGAGGCCAACTATCGGGGTCACTTGTGTGCCCCGGATGAGGTCCGAAGACATGGTTGCACCTTCACCTGCATGAGCAAGGATGGTGGGTATACTGTCACATCCATCTGTGAGGGTCAGGCCAACTATTGGTGGCACTTGCGTGCCCCGGATGAGGTCCGAAGACATGGTTGCACCTTCACCTGCATGAGCAAGGATGGTGGGTATACTGTCACATCCATCTGTGAGGGTCAGGCCAACTATTGGTGGCACTTGTGTGCCCCGGATGAGGTCCGAAGACATGGTTGCACCTTCACCTGCATGAGCAAGGATGGTGGGTATACTGTCACATCCATCTGTGAGGGTCAGGCCAACTATTGGTGGCACTTGCGTGCCCCGGATGAGGTCCGAGGACATTGCCGCGCCGACCCCAGTATACTGGGGAGGTTGTGTCAGGGGGGCGACGAGGCTCCCATCCCCTGGGGTAGTCCCGTTACCCTGGCCTTGGTCTATATCTGGGGTTGTAGTTACTTGGATAGAATTAAGATATTTCTTCAGGACCCGTCGTCTTCCCTCGACTTGCTTCACCGTGTAACTCAGACCTTGGTCCGCTAGGACCCTTGCTACCTCCACATGTGACGCTGTGTCACCTCTAGCAAAAAGTACCTCTAACAGCATGGCGGTCTCCCTGTGGGGCCACAATTTAGTCGTCGTCCTATTTTGCGCCAGCACCTCTGCTATCTTGTTATGGAAGACACTTTGACTGGTGCTGGGCGGGCTCTCGACCCTTACTTGATTGGAATCAACCCCCTTTCTTAACATCCTCTTTCTTTCTATGTCCTTCTGTCGTTGTAACTTCCTTCTGTCGTTGGCCAGTACCGGATGCCGGTGGGTGATATGCTGGCCTAGACCTCTAGCCGTCGGAAAACGAGCTGGGCACTCAGGACACTCATGATCAGCATTACATGGAATGGGTTTAGGACCCTTACAGCGCCTAATATGCGCTTTCATAGAACTTAATTTATCTCTAGTGTTATTACACTTATAACAGGTAAATCTGACGCGCATGTTGTACTTCATGCGAATATGACTAATCAAGCTAAGTATTGTAGGAAATGTGTCATCACAAAACTGACACTTATACACATTGTCTATTGGGATCACTATTGCGGCAAATTCTCCCACCGGGCCTCCCCCACACTCTCTCTCCAGGATGTGGGCATCGTCCATAGCTGTCAACTCTCCTAGGTGAAATATATCATTTAACCTCCATGTAAATAGGTCTTCTCCATCTTTTGTCCACCCCCCACCCCTCCAATATGCTATCCCCTGGCAACTCAACATTCTCTTATTCTATCTCACTCCCCTACAATGTCTTCTCACTCTCTCTGAACTTTTATTTATGGATAGCTATATTACTATCTGCTGCACTATCTAGTCTTCCTATTTCTATCTGTCGGCACTTCTGATGGGTCTTTAAGATGTTTATTGGCCTATTCTAGGTCTCTATCTAGTGGGTGATTAGGGTAGTTCCCTACTCAGCTTCGGCATACGCCGTGGAGTTTAACAGAGCCAACCTACTGGGGGTTGGTTGAGGGTGAAGAATCTGATACAGAATCTCTAGTTTTCGGACAACACTAAAAATTACTACACTATACAGTTATCAAGGTTTTGCCTTTCGGCTATCTTCTGATGCAAATTAATGCTCCGGGGCAAATTAATGCTAGTATCTCTCCGGAAACTGTAGTGGGCCTTCAATAGAATTATAAAATTCTGGACTCAATGCAAGGTAGTGCTGCGTAGTGCTAGTATAGTGCTGTGACTACTGGCGCACCCCTTCCTGGGGTATTGTAAGGTAGTACTGGGACTCCTTCCTGGGGTGTGTGCTCTCAGCCGTTCGTATGATTAGCAGAGTTCTAATACATACGACCGTTTCCCGACTCTCACCACGTGGAGGTGGCACACAAGAGAGATAGTTCAGAGTTCAGACCAGGGGCGGGTTTCAAAATGCGAAGATCTCGGTAGATCTACGCAGATCTCGCCAATTGGGCAGTTTCATTCTTTGCTTGCTCGCGAGCCAATCGTAGACGAGCGTAGATTGAGCGAGGCAGCTTGAGAGGTGCCTAGCTAGTAAGATTCAATATGGCGGACAGCATGAGCATCGTGTCACTAGGAGTGACGTTTTTGGACGAGTCTTCGGTTAACTTTAACTTTCTTGGTTTACGGTAAGGTTTGAGGTTATTGTGTAAATTGAACATTTTTATTACCACTACCTATGCCCTGATAAGTGACTCCTGAGCCTAGTGCAGTCAAAGACCCTATGTACACTACCGCGCACTAGCGATTTTCCTTTACGCAAAGGGAGGTCAGAATGTAGAGTTACGTCTCTTTGCGAGAGAATTTTCAATTCGAACTTAATGCAGGATTTCTCACCGTCAACCACACATCGTGCACACAATAAAGAAAAAAATCGTAATCTACTTCAATTGTCCAGCTGAGATTGCAGCGTGGTGACAAATTAAGGCACACATGAGTCAGCGGAGAACGAATTATCGAATATTTTCAGTGTCGAAGCGTCACAAAACATAAATCCTAGTCTCGGTCGTCGCCATCTTGGATCTTCGCTCGCCGCTGGGGTAGTTTCTTTTTTAGCTAGCTCTTACTGCGAAGCAAGATCTTGGGACCAAGATCGACTACCTATTTTGAAACCCGCCCCAGAGCGCTTCCCTTTCTCCTCCCTCATTAGCATGTCCAGACCCCCCCTGGTAATCATGAATGAGATTCAACAAGATAGCGGAGAAAGCATGTGGTTTTCTTACCGTGAACGAAGTCCAGAAAACACACATCCAGAATACAACCTCTAAATCACAACACACGACCCTACCCACAACTTCTCTCACTCATAGAAGCATTCAGTCTTCTAGCCTAGTGCTAGGACCAGTTTCTAGGAGCGGCGACACTCCATAGACGAACGTAGGTAGTACAGGATCGAGAGCGCGCACGCGGGCGCTTCTCCGTCGTAGTTAGCGGGCAGGTACACCAGTCCCTCTCTCCCGCGCTGAGGCTTCCCGACAGACAGCTTCCAGGCTCCACGTCAGTCGGCAGTCGGACTGCAAGTCCAGACTCAGTAGGATTCTCCTCTTCCCAGTCAGAACAGGTGTGAGTCGCTTCGTCCTAACCAGAGAACCAACTTGCATCTCACAACTTTCCGTTGCTTACCCTAGCAACCAAGGCTGCGCGGTCTCGCTGCGGTGGCAGACGAGTGTGCTAGCGTTGTCTTTCCTACTTCCACGGAAACGCTCCGTGACTCGAATTTACCACAAATTCGAATAGTCTATCAGGGGTTTCCCCCTTCTCCGGGACACTAGACTACACACAACGCGCTAGGCGTTAAGGAAGCGACTGATGCCACAGCCCCTCCGGCCAGTCCTGATCTAGGACTGCAATGCCACAACATGTGAGCATTTTCACGCCCGTCCCCAGGCGTCTTCGCTAAACCTATCAGGCTACCGTTGCCAGGAATAGACGAAGTCGTAGTTGCAGAGAACTACCGGGAGACGTACTTGAGACTGGAACGTAGGTGACGAAGAGGGCACACCGAGGTACAACTTGATGTTAGGCAGCTTGCAGACAGAGGCTGGGAGTGCGTCGAGTCAGCAGTGATAAGAGTTCACGTGTTCATGAGTGGGTTCATGTTCACGAGTTGCGTTGGTACGCGTTTCGACTACGGGATTTGGCCTGAAAAGACAAAACCCCGCCTAATAAGAAACCTATATTTTCCCAGAATTCGCACAGAATTTACACTCAATGAGAAAGATACATTTCCAACCCAATTTCGACTCAATTGACTTAACAGAATGTCCCTTCACTCCAGCGTTAAGTTTTTCCGCGCTCAACGAGAGCGTCTGTTAACCCATCCCCGTCCATGGATAGAATTAACAATTTACAACTTGCAAACTAGAGATTAATTCAGCTTTTCATGTAGCAATTGAATTAATAGTTAGAGGTTCAATTTAGCCGACATTGAATTAAGGAACTCGCTTTCCCTCCCTCATTTCCCTCTTACATAGTCTCGCAAGTTAAAACACGTGGCGTTAGCCTTTTCCCGCCGCGCGTTAAACGACATTTCCCAAGAGCAAAGATTTTTCACAAGTCCACACATACCTCAAAATTCGTAGAATCAGCTCAGGCCGTGCTTCGCACAAGACAACGACCTCCCCTCTCAGTTCCGTCTAAGACTTTTCCCCTTCTCGTGACTGACCGGCATGGCCCTCACAGAGAAGTACAGCGAAGTTTAGAGGCTTCGCCCGCCACTCTTGTGGCAAGGGACAGCAGAGCTTACGCTCGCTGCACCCTTCTCTCGTCCAGCTGACGAATGTACTGAACTCCTGACACGCTGTCAGATTCGAAGAAAGCGATGACACGTGATTACGTCTCCCAATCACCGCTCTTAATTTTTGAACAGAGGAACTCCGTGGCGGGTCAAGTGTGAACCCTGCGCCACATTCCAATACCCCCTCACTCCCTCTCGAAACCCACCACGCGGCACGTTTCCCGCCTGTCGACATCTATTATTAGCTATGCCGCAATCACGGTTCGAGTCACTAATGGCCTAAGTGCATGCTCTCACACATTAAGCTCATACACCATTCTCACACCTGTCGCGCATCTCGCGACATATGGAGGGGTGAGATTATATCTACGGGACAGACTGTATAGTACAACTTCATACGCATGGAAATATGTTTGCTTGAAATGAATCGTTTTCGTATTCTGACCACAGCTGTCACAGCAATAATTCAAAGAGAGATTGTTGCAGTTGGGGTAGGTGGAGGTGGCTCGACCACCAACCGGTAAATAAAATAAAATAAAAGGGAAATTCCTTCCTCAATCACTAATCACATTCAAAGACAAAGACGTCACAAACAGAATTTTACGTTAAAAAATCGACTATTACATAGACATCTTTCAAACAAAACTCTCACTAACTGAACATACAAACGAAAACAAAACAAAAACAATTTTCCAAATAAAAACCTTGAAAAACTGCCCAGCTGGCTTAATTACAGTTCGTAGTGCCAATTACTTCAATTCCTTTTTCCCACTCTCCATCCCCCTCAATAAATCTTCCTCCCTATTTATAGGTGATGCAGAACGCTAAAAATCCAATTATGCACCCGAAAAAAAAGTTTTGCACGAGCCGCTGCAGAACTATAAAAAGCAAAACACTTGCAAAACGTTCCAAAAATGCGTAGTCAGCAAGTGCTGACAGCGCACATTGTTTTAAGGCGCATCACCACAGACAGAACATTCTCTATAGTTTCTTTAAATTAAAAAAATATTAAAGCGTGTCGTGACAGAGATGTTGTGTTTCCTGTGAGCGTTTGATGAGGGCTTCTGAAAAAAATAATCAACTTCTAGTTATGCTGTCGTCTTTACTGCAGTCTCTGGAACGAGACATGGAGCTTCTGGACCAGACCAGGAAGAAAGGCATGCCTGCCCTGACCGTGTTCTCTGCCGCC
>JAWQFJ010033794.1:32500-47500 GCA_034096865.1 Theodoxus fluviatilis
AACTCTGCTCTACAAATACAACATGGAAAGAGAATGGACAAGACAAGCTGTAGAAAATAAAAGAGTATTCCTTTGGAATCTCAAAGAAAAATTGGTATCTGACTTTGATAGTGAGTGGAGGCAAACGTTACAAGATAGCAATCGGTATTCCTTCTACAGACTGTATACAACTGTTCGAGAGCAAGAACCATATTTGTATGCATTAGATAAGAATTGTTTATAGATGTTTTGATACGGTTCCGATTTGGAGTCAGTGACTTGTATGTTCACAAACATAGATACAGTCTCCCGAATTTCTATAATGTTTGCCCTACATGTGTAGAGAAGGATTATACTAAAGTGCATTTTCTGTTTCATTGCCCTGCTTTGTGTGGACTACGAGAAAGATTTTTAATGCCATTTCCGCATCTCGATATAAATGAGACTATCAAAGACCTTCTAGGAACCAATGACTATGCTACGATTCGTAAAGTGAGTATGTACATTTACCATGCATTTAAGATGAGAAAGGAAGGAATGGAAATACTAAGTATGAATCATTATATTTTCGAAGACTAGTGCTACTACGTAGGCCTATACCAGTAAACACTGTTTCCCTCGATACTGTGTCCATTCACATAGTACTATTCAGAATCTTGCCGATACCGCACTGCTACGTTATGTAAACTTTTCACCTTGCAATGGGCCGATGGCCTATGCAATAAAGGTTTTTGTTCGTTCGTTCGTTCGTTCTCTCTCTCTCTCTGCCTCTCTCTCTCTCTTTCTCTGCCTCTCTCTCTCTCTCTCTCTCTCTCTCTCTCTCTCTCTCTCTCTCTCTCTCTCTCTCTGCTCTGGTCAACCAAGCAGGACGGACGCCCTTCCCTTCGCTCCCCACATTTCAGCGTCTGCCACACTACCAGTCGAGAAAAATGCCAGTTACTGGACTCCCAGCCGCTGCAGAAGGTGCCATAGTATTAATTACTATTAGCTACAGAAACCTTATCCTCATGGAGGGTAGAAGGTACAGAGAGCCAAACGGTCGTTGCACTACGGTTTACGAAGGGCCAGCCATTGCCGTACGACAACGCTCGGTACAGGTGGAGACGGAAGCCGCTGGCACAGATGCGACGTGACAGGCCGTGGACTCGACAACACCCTGAATACCGTGAGTTCAAAAGTGCTACTTACCTGTCTTCTAAGCCTTCTAAGCCACTTGAACCGCGGGATGAAAGTAATCCGCGTGCCTCTGCTGACATTGCTGCGGAATTCCTTCGCACAACAACCCAGGGTGAACATCAGTCTCTGACCTCTGACCTTCCGCCAAATAAACAATATGAAGTTCGAGACGGTTGCCCAGAAACAGCTGAGAAAACTTATTGTGGTGTCATAGATGATCAGCCGTCACCAGCCCACGCCCACGCCGATACTTCCCCCGATGAAGACCTTTCACCTTCGACGAGAGAGTTCATTCGGAAAGTGATGCAGATTCAAACAACCGCGCAGTCCATTACTGAAGGCGTCACCGAGGAGAACACATCAGAGATGGGCACGGGAATGCACGAAGGCTGTGATGCAGTCAACGCTGATGCTCAGTTCCCTCTGTCCCGTGCTCAATTGGAAGACAGGCTTGCTCCACCCGGAGTGCCCATGCAAGTCCGTCCACAAGTCCGTCCACCATACATGCCCCCAGCTGGCTACGATCATCGCAACAGTGGCTGTCGAGAAGGGGACACACCGACCCTGACACGGAGCCAGCGTAAGCTGAGGGCACGAAAGACGTGATAGCTTGTGTGTTTTTTTGGCATGATACTCTCGTGCATATCGTGACTGAAACTGCATTCGCGTATCGGGCAAGACTGGTCACCAGTCTTGAACCCCCTACCCTCCACCCCCGTCCCCATTGTTTAATGTCATGCCAATTTAATGCATGTAAATTGCAACAGGCCGGCGGCCTACGCAATAAATCATTCGTTTGTTCTCTCTCTTTCTCTCTCTCTCTCTCTCTCTCTTCTCTCTCTCTCTCTCTCTCTCTCTCTCTCTCTCTCTCTCTCTCTTTCTTTCTTTCTTTCTTTCTTTCTTTCTTTCTCTTTCTCTCTCTCCCTCTCTCTCTAATCTAATCTGATCTGATCTTATCTTATCTTATCTTATCTTATCTTATCTTATCTTATCTTATCTTATCTTATCTTATCTTATCTTATCTTATCCAATCTTATCCAATCTTATCCAATCGCACCTAATCGTATCGAATCTTATCTAATCTTATCTAATCTTATCTAAACTCATCTAATCTCATCTAATCTCATCTAATCTCATCTAATCTCATCTAATCTCATCTAATCTCATCTAATCTATCTATCTATCTATCTATCTATCTATCTATCTGAGATACAATGTGTGATGTTTACGTGTGCTTATTGATAGGTATACTCATCAACTTCACGGTCCAATATAATTTGCAGAAACTATGAGAGCAATTCTAAATCAATTTTTATTTCTCCTAGATTCTTTGTGATTGTTCATGTCATTGATTATTCACTGTTTAATTTTGTTCGTAGAAACTATTGGTTTCGTTTATTGGTGTGAAATAATTATGTTAAAAAAACTGTCTAATATTTCCGTCTGCTCAAATTATGCCTCTCTGGATCCCCAGATACAACGTATTGCACATTATTACTATGGAGAAGCCCAGCGTGGGTAACAGTGCCACCAATATTTGTAGTATGATTTCTTTCTTTACTTATTTATTTCTGACAATATTTAGGATGCTGTTGCTTACATTTAAAAATGCAAATGTTGGAAACACCCAGCGGACTTTGTCCATTCTGATCGAAGACATCGAAACATGACTTGACGTAAGCATTTTGATGGAAGGATGGTCGTAATGCATCTTCTCGTTCCGTTCCAAGGCCCTGATAGAACTGGAACCTCCCATGAATGCCGGATCCTTGTTTTACAAAGGATAGTTTGTGTATGCACTTCTGTAATGTTCTAGTAAGACAAACGCTCACTTTTCCAATCTTACACACAAACACAAACACACTCAAACATGCACACACGCGCACACACACGCATGCACGCAATCACACACACACACACACACACAAGTACACATACACAAACATACGAAACACACATACAGACATACACGCACGCAAAACACAAACACACACACACACACACACACACGCGCGCGCATACAGACATACACGCAAGCAAAACACAAACACACGCACGCGCACACACACACACACACACACACACACACACACACTCACACACACAAACACACACACACGCATACAGACATACACGCACGCACGTACACGCACACTTCCGTTTCCACTTCTTCCTCCTTCCTCTGCAATGAAAAAAAGTTATGTTTGGTTCCCTTCCAGGAGGTACGATAGACATCTCCATCCTTGAGATAACAGCCAAGGGCAACCTCCGTCATCTGCACAGACCAGCAGGAACAGCTGATGGTGGAGTCTCCATTGACAAGGCATTCAATGACTTCCTCGGTGATCTGGTAGGATTCGAGGGAGTCACTTCTTTTGAAGCAATGGAGATGCTGGCCATGCGAAGAAGCCTTGAGAAAACCAAGCGTTCTTTCACGGCTTCAACAGATAAGGCACACATCGAGGTTCCGTCCACTGTCAGACAGACTCTCTCAGTCAGCATTAAGTCCCACAAGAAGTACAGCAAGACAGTCAGCCTTCTACGCAGCAGACTAATCCTGGACGGAGGCCTCTTTCTCTCCTTCTACGACAAGTCCGTCAAGGGAATCACAGCCGCCATACGCAGCGCACTTGGTACCAACAAAGTGGACGCCATCTTCCTGGCCGGAGGTCTCAGCGAGTCTGACGTCATCCAGATCGCGGTGCAGCAAGCCTTCCCAGAGGTGCAGGTGGTGACGGCGCAAACCGTCAGTCAGTCCGTGGAAGGATGCCAGCCTTTCTCTCCTGTGGGCGCTGTCCTCATGGGCGCTGTCATGTACGGCCACAACCCCCAAGTCATCGCCACCAGGATCTCCGCCTACACCTACGGCGTAAGTCGCAATGGACTGTTTAAAAAAGGAGTGCATGATGAGCGCCGAGCAGTCACTTACGATGATGGGTTCAAGCGATGCAGAGGCTGCTTCAGCGTTCACATCCGCATTGGCCAGGAGGTGGAGGTCAACACCCTACTTCCATACCAAACATATGTTCCAATGACTACCAACCAAACCTGTTTAGAATTCAACATTTACAGAACAACCAAGAAAGATCCTCTGTACGTGGACGAGGAAGGCGTGGAGAAGATCGGCACAATGGAGGTCCTCATGGAAGACACAACAAAAGGCTTCAGTCGAAAAGTCGAAGTGGCCATGATGGTTGGAGGAACAGAGCTGAAGCTGATTGCCAGGAACCCTGTCACACAGGAGGAGTTCACCACGACCTACGAGTTTCTCGCCAAGAACTGAATGAGGAAAGGCCTTCATTTCGAAATCAGTGCAAAATCAAAACATCACAAAGATGTACTTGTATAGATGACGTAACTGTTCCTCTTGAAAAGGATATCATCAGGGATGATAATATTTTTTATTCAAGCACACCCACAAGTGTTTCTGTCCATTTAATTGACTTTGCCATGAATGTATTTTTTTCGTTTGCTTAATGGAGTGTGATCTGGGAAAAACGGTTCGTGGAAAAATAAATTTAAGCAAAACAATTATAACTCATTATTGATGAGTGGAGACCTTTTTTATTTGGGGGTGGGGGTGGGGTGGGGTGGGGGGTGGGGGTCAAATCTATCATTTATGCAAGAATGTAACAGCTATAAGCTGTATTTTGTTTGAATGAAATCTTGAAGTTACCGACAACGATAACAGTGGTACTTACAGAGCATTGTTTGCTTTGAGTTGTTAATGTTATTTCTATCTATCGAAACAAAAGACTGGCGTACCTAGCTTTTCAGTTGTCATCATTAGATATTTTTGTTGTAGGACTAAAGAAAGCGATAGATATATTCAATTATATCTTTTAAAAACACAGAGGAAGAGCCACCTACGTTGTTTAATGTTTTTTAACGAATATAAGACTGTTATTGTTAAGAATATTCTCCGTTAATGTTCCAACAGCTCCTGTGCTATTTAGTTCATGGAGCATTTCCCCAAGGAAATGTTTCTGTTGCAATTGTGATCGCATATCATATGTTAACCATGTAGCCAGATATGTATCTTTCCACTGTATGTGTATTTTTGTTATGACAATTTTTATCTACATAGCATTTTGCACTCCGTATTTCTTTTTCTATGTTGGCAAAGATACTCTTACGTATTTGACAATTTTGATAACGTTTCATATACGAGGTAGACGTATTTTTCCTTGTAGTATTAACCAGATGTCCCATTCTCTGCCTATAAAGTTCACAAGCAACTACATCTGAGTTTTATAACTTACTTATGACTTTAGTCAAAACAAGTTTGAAGGGTTGGGAAGTTCCTATAAATACTTTTTTTGTATATTTGCTTTGGCCCGTCGTAGACGTTTAAACCAAAGCTAACGACACAAGGTTGCAACCAATATAACATCCCACATTGTCACGATATTTACATAAACCCAGAATTCTCCGTCCCAGGGATAGGAACTTCCCAACCCTTCAAACTTGTTTAAAATATATATCAGTTCCTGCCAGCCTACCCCCAGTGCTCTCCCCTCTTGCAAGAGTACACGGTCAGCCCCTCAGCCTCTACTCGCTTGTTGAAACCACGTCTTTTGACAGGCGGAGATGGGCGAGCATGCTTTGGGTTTGGACGATGTGCGAGGCGCAGTGCCGTGGTTCTATCCCTGGGACGGAGAATTCTGGGTTTATTTAAATATGATTTTAGTATGTGAGATAATTCACTATGACACTCAGTTTGGTTAGCAATGAGATGGGGGGATATGTTTGTTCATCAGTGATGGTTTACCCATGTTTTAATGTAGCAAGAACATTTATAAATGTTCAGAACACAATGAACGCAATAAAGTCAAAGATTAAAACGCCTTTAAGTGTCTTTGCTTTGTGTATATGATTGCTTCAGAACATTTTCTCTTATACACTTGTAACAAATACGGGACTGCTAACAAAGACTGCACAGAATGTAGACATAAAAAATACTTAACATACTCTGTGTAAAACATATTTTTATAAAGGTGTGACTAATCATTAATAATGTAATTTATCTGAGAACTCAACAGCTGCTAATACAGCATGACATCATTCAGCAATATTTTAACAGCAGTCATATTCACATCATAATCCGTCTTGAAGTCGGAGAAAGAGAGAGAGAGCGAGAAAGATAGAGAGAGAGAGAGAGAGAGCGAGAAAGAGAGAGAGAGAGAGAGAGAGAGAGAGAGCGAGAAAGAGAGAGAGAGAGAAAGAGAGAGA
Source organism: Theodoxus fluviatilis (assembly GCA_034096865.1). Taxonomy (NCBI): domain Eukaryota; kingdom Metazoa; phylum Mollusca; class Gastropoda; order Cycloneritida; family Neritidae; genus Theodoxus; species Theodoxus fluviatilis. The sequence goes on from JAWQFJ010033794.1 coordinate 38,888, forward strand.
GAGAGAGAGCGAGAAAGAGAGAGAAAGAGAGAGAGAGAAGGAGAGAGAGAGTCAAACACCCACATAAAAGGGAGAAACAGACATACAGATCAAAGTGCATAAAGATACTACACAAACACACTAAAGTTATATGCAAAACAAAGACAGATGTATACACAGAGAAACACATGTGCAAGCACACGCACACACACACACACACACACACACACACACAAACACACACGCACACAAACACACACACTCACACATTCACACATTAAGAAAACAAACAGAATTATAAAGAGCGAACGACGTTTAATGTTAAGGAACATCGACAAGTAATATGTATGATGCCAAAGGCATCAAGACTGCGAGTCACGTATCATATCATACACACATTGTTGCAACGTGTCTCCTTTTGCAAAGTCTTCTTAATGCCGGGGTTCTTCTAGCTTGGACAGGGAAGTCCAAGTCCACAAAATCCGCTGGTCGTTATCGAAATACTTTATCCCTCCAGGTTTACTGGAGGTCCTACAGACTTTATCCCTCCAGGTTTACTGGAGGTCCTACAGACTTTATCCCTCCAGGTTTACTGGAGGTCCTACAGACTTTATCCCTCCAGGTTTACTGGAGGTCCTACAGACTTTATCCCTCCAGGTTTACTGGAGGTCCTACAGACTTTATCCCTCCAGGTTTACTGGAGGTCCTACAGACTTTATCCCTCCAGGTTTACTGGAGGTCCTACAGACTTTATCCCTCCAGGTTTACTGGAGGTCCTACAGACTTTATCCCTCCAGGTTTACTGGAGGTCCTACATACTTTATCCCTCCAGGTTTACTGGAGGTCCTACAGACTTTATCCCTCCAGGTTTACTGGAGGTCCTACAGACTTTATCCCTCCAGGTTTACTGGAGGTCCTACAGACTTTATCTCTCCAGGTTTACTGGAGGTCCTACAGACTTTATCCCTCCAGGTTTACTGGAGGTCCTACAGACTTTATCCCTCCAGGTTTACTGGAGGTCCTACAGACTTTATCCCTCCAGGTTTACTGGAGGTCCTACAGACTTTATCCCTCCAGGTTTACTGGAGGTCCTACAGACTTTATCCCTCCAGGTTTACTGGAGGTCCTACAGACTTTATCCCTCCAGGTTTACTGGAGGTCCTACAGACTTTATCCCTCCAGGTTTACTGGAGGTCCTACAGCCTTTATCCCTCCAGGTTTACTGGAGGTCCTACAGACTTTATCTGTCTGTGTGTGTGTCAGTGTGTCTGTCCCGACTTCACGGCTTATATCTCAAAAACTACTGGACGGATTTCCTTGAGATTTTGCACACTTACTGGAAGTTAGGTCCGATTCAATGTTATCAAATTTTCAGAATCGAGGTTTGAAAATAAAGTGTCTTTTTTACATTTTGATTGCAATGAAAATGCTACAACAGAATCCATTTGCAAAATGTGTGACGTGTGATCATTTGACGTCGAATAACGTGACGTCATTTGCGAGTAGATTTTTTAGGAGGATGGATCCTATATAGAATCTATGCCAGGAGGAATAATTTCGAGAACATTGGAGAAGGAGAAAGAATGATTTTTTACGATGCAGGTTGTTTCGTATCCTGGACGTTTTTTACCTAGTCGTTTCGTACCCTAACCCTAGGGTTAGGGTTAGGGTTTGAGTTAGGGTTAGGGTTAGAGTTAGGGTTAGGGTTAGGGTTAGGGTAGAAAAGGTACGAATCGACTAAATGAGGTACACAATGACTATGGTACGAAATGTCCTGTATTCGATTTTGTATCCCTCCAGGTTTACTGAAGGCCCTCACAGCTTTATTGGGGCGGTTTTAATGCCAAAACCTGGAGGTTCAGCGCCAGCGGTTTTTATTCATGCAGTGGCCGATATACAGTAATCAAATTTACCATAACAACTGCATTCTCGAGACTGGATTCTCGGAGGACACAATCCCTCCTCATGGAGAATTATTACACTCACATATCTTCTTGGGCTGTCACCTATATATGTCGTGTGTACTGCTCTCACACCGCCATACCTCTTATACCTTCTTACTGGCCTCTAGAATCCTCGTGGACTAACGATAACAGACCAAATCGCCTCCCAGCTGCATGAACTAAGTCACATGACGCATCCGAGGCCTGCCACGACCCGGGCTATGCCACGTGACCAGGCAACAACAGCTGCTGAGAGGCTCGGCGCGCGTAACCCCAAAGACACAACAATGTTCTAGTATATTCTAGCACCTTCACAACGACATCATTATCATAAATGCATATCATCATGCATGTTGACATGAAATTTCACGATTCAAGACAACAGGAGGGTACGAAATGCTCAAACGTCTTTCGTTGTCTTCGTCTAAGCAATCATCTTTGAGAACATTTAACCCCTGGCCATTGGCATTTGTCGCGAGCAGGTTGGGGTTTTGGGGGTTAATGTTCGTGTGGTGGTTACGTGTGTGCGCGCGCTTGTTGTGTAGTGCGTGTGGGGCGCGTAAGCGCGCTCTTCGTCCGTGCTGTTTTAGGGGTAGGTGGGAAGTTGAGATAGGTAATAGAATTTCGGAACCGTGGTTTTTGACGTTCATTCATTGAGTTGTGCCACCTCGCATCATTTAAATTAATTGCATGGTTCATGGTAGAGTTGCTGTTTTGATTTGTTTGAGTTGAGTAAAAGTTAAGATTGTTCGGAATGACCCTAGTATTGTGGAAAGGCAAAGACAGTGTTTTGACTGAGTGCCGTCGTATTTGTAGCGGTGAAATGGCTGTTTTGAGTTGTGATTTGTGTGCCATGTATTATGCTATAGTTGCTAATTCTGGCCATTTAGGCCTGTGCGTGTTGTTTGGTTTGCATGTTCCACGACCTGCATCATCGTCCAAAGTCGTGAAAGCTCCTCATCGCTATCGTCATCATCGTCCCAAGTTGCCGGTGCCACTCATCATCCTGAGCTCACCTGAAGGGAGAAGTGCCGACGGCCGTGGTCACCTTGGTTCCGTCGTTCCCTGTTCTGCGGCTTGTCGCAGAAGGAGGCCAGGAGACAGGGGGAGTGGGCCGTAGTGGGTTTGGGATAACGTGAGAGAGACAGTGTTGGACAGTTGGAGATGTTGGGGTGACGCGAAAGGGACAGCGTGGGACGGTCGTGGTGGTGTGTTGACGTGCCAATAACGGTGTTGGACAGTCATAGGCGTTGTAATGACGTGCAAGTGACTGTGTTGGACAGAGGTGGAGAAAGTTGCCGTCGTGAGAGCGACCGCTATTTGGACAAGCATTGTTGTTGGTGTTGTGGGGTTGGCGGGACTGTGTGGTGGTGTTGTGGCTCAGGCCATGGTCCACTGTTGAGTTTTGGGGTGGTTAAGGGAAATGTATTTTCACATGTGTTTGGGTTAAGGTGTACCGAGTGGCATTGGTTCATCTTACATCGTTAATTGCATAAGTTGTGGGTTAAGGTGTGTGGGTAGTATTGTTTCATTTTCCATTGTTAGGTTGCATAAGTTGTGGGTTAAGGTGTGGGGGTAGTATTGTTTCATTTTCCATTGTTAGGTTGCATAAGTTTCAGGTCATCGATCATCTATTGTCAGTACCATCCATCATTTTCCCATCCTTTCATTTCATTCTGCCACGTTGCTGAGTGTAATTAAATATTTGTTGTTAAATAGTAATTTTGAGTTCCTGACTTCCTCTGTATGAGAGGGTAAGGTCCCACCCAGCGGGTGTGGGCCCGACAGCATTCCATCTGCGAGTGTCAGTTCCCTTTTCAGCATCAACATCCCAAGTCGGATATGAAACCTGAGCTGCGTTTCCAAGACAACAGCGGTACCTTATCGAACGCTATCAAAACGTTCCTAGAGGAGCGCTGCTTTCGAACGCTAGCGAAGACCTAAGTCTCTCTCGGACATGAAAAAGGCAGTAGCTATCGAAGCAAATCGCTGTCCTCTGAGAAAGTCAGCTCTGCACTGGCGCAGCACACCACGTCAGTTGGATCAGCAGGTGGCAAAGCATACTCACCTTACTTTCACTTGCAGTTTAGGATAAGAACGGGTCGATGGCCTGATAGACACGCATACACACACACATGCGCGCGCACACACACACACACACACGCACACGCACGCACACACACACACCCACCCATATGCTTGCAAGGATAGAGAGACAAAGACAGGGACGGAGACAAATAGAGATAGAGACAGAGGGATAGACAGAGATAGAGAGAGATACAGAGACAGAGAGACGGCGATAGAACTAAATACACAGGAAAAGAGATACACAAACAGACAAAAACATATTGCTGAGTATCGCAACAGTTTGTAATGTGCATTTTCAACAAGTGTTTAGGTCTGGGTTCATTCAATACAGAAAATGCTACATCGACAGACGGATGAGAGAGAGAGAGAGAGAGAGAGAGACGGACACACGGGCGGACACACGGACCGAAACACGCTCAGACACACAGACAGACACACATACAGACACACAGACACACACACACAGACACACAGACAGACACACATACATACACAAAGACAGACACACAGACAGACTCACATACAGAAACACAGATATACACACATACAGGCACATATACAGACACGCAGACGTCTACACAGACAGACATACAGACAGACGCACAGACAGACAAACACACAGATAGACAGACACACAGACAGACAGACACACAGAAAGATATACAGACAGACAAACACACAGACAGACACACATGCAGACACACAGACACACAGACAGACACACAGACAGACACACAGACAGACAGACAGACAGACAAACAGACAGACAAACACACAGACACACAGACAGACACACGGACAGACACACAGACAGACATACAGACAGACACACGGACAGACACACACACAGACACAAAGACAGACACACAGACAGACACATAGACAGACATACAGACAGACACACAGACAGACACACAGACGCACACACAGACGCGCAGACAGACACATAGACAGACACAGACGTCTACACAGACAGACACACATACAGACACACAGACAGACACACAGGCATACAGACAGTGACAGAGATATGGAGAGAGAGAGAGAGAGAGAGAGAGAGAGAGAGAGAGAGAGAGAGAGAGAGAGAGAGAGAGAAGGGGGGGACCGATGGACGGACGGACAGTCAGATAGTTAGACAGAGAAAGAACTGAACTGGACATTCTATTTCCAGCCCATCACACACACGCACACGCACACACACACGCACACACACACACACACACACATACACACACACACACACACACACACACACACATACGCACACACACACACACACACACACTCAGACACACACACACACACACACACACACACACACACACACACACACACACATACACACGAGGGGGGAGGGGGGGAGGCAGTCCCCGCGTTCCGCTGTGGAGCAGTGACCTTTGCTAACGTAGTAGACTCATTACGCATTCCACCACAGGAGGTCGAATAGTTTTGATTGGTGTGTTGCTCTTTTTACTTAAAAAGCACATTGTCATTAAAAGTACAGTAATTGTTTTGGAGACATTCTTTGGATACATGCATTATCAAATTGATTTAACATTCAGTTTTATTACCCCTTGATCGAAGCGACGACTTACTGAAAGCAATAGGGTCGATTAGCTGGCGTGATCTTGCACCCTGCAGCAGAGGTCGCCGTCCTGTCAAGGTCGCTCGAACCAGATACAATATAATATACTATAGTGTCTCTGCTCGAACTGCTTAAGAGTAAAACTACACGACCTGCTATGTTAGCAGAGGTCACTGCTCAACAACGCAATGCGGGGACAGGGTTCGCCAGAGCTCGGGGTGCTTGACTCTAGAACACGCGTGTGCTACGTGTAGCGACATCGAGCGCCCGACAGCCCGCAGCGAGGTACCAGGGAGTTGAGATGATGATGATGATGATGTATACTTGTATAGCGCACGTATCCATGCTGGCAGCATGCTCAAGGCGCTTAAGCCGATGTTGAGGCTGTCTCTCAGTGTGTAGTGTCTCAAGTCAATGAGACCAGTCTCCTGCTGCCAAGGGCGCTGGCACACTGTTTTCCACAAAGGAGAAATTGTGCGTGCTGGGTGTTTTTACTGTGGCCGACACCCACCCGTCGAGGACATGAGCGTCAGGATCTTTATAGTGCGTGATTTTGATGTTGTGAATGCGTATCACACACTAGACCTCAGTTTATTAAGGTCTCATCCGAAGGACCTGGGGAGAGGCCCTGAGGAGGGCCGTTTGGTAGCCCTAAAGAGGGCCATTTGGTACCCGGTTTCACTCCTGGGTGGGGAGAAGCAATGGGAGTTAAGCATCTTGCTCAAGGATGCAATTCTGGGGACCGCGCAGCTTCGAACGCCGCACCCACTGGCCGCAAGCGGCTGTAGGTCCAGCGCGCTAACCACTCGGCCACTTCGGCGTTGGAGAGATAAAAAGAGGTAGCCCGATGACCAGGGGGTCAAAGAAAGCGGTTTGAACATGCATCGATGGATGGAAAAGTAGCAATATAAAACAGAGCGCCTTTACTTTTATCTTTACTGCGTGTGTACATACAAAATAGCTGCTTATGGAGAATGGAAAGAAATCACCATCAAATATACAGGATGAGAACGAAAAATTAGGACAGTTTTCAAAAGACATTTTGGCGGGTGTAAGGTTGCGTGATTGATGGGATGAAAGTTTGTGTGAATTACATTACTTATATTGTGCTTTCGGAGTACTTTTCACATTGATCAGCGCATTTGCAATGATGGAGGAGCAGAAAAGGGCAGCCATAGAGGTCGGACTTGGCGCCGGGCGGACCCCTGGAGAGGTTGCCGAGCTCAACAAGTGGCCTAGGCGCCTGTGTTATCACATCAAAGGGGAATTTGATGCGATGATAGCTGCTGGTGAAGACCCTGTGTGCTCAGTGGCAGACATTTTGACCTGCGAATAATATCCAAGCTGCACGAGAAGTTACAAGTGGGCGGATATTCCCCCTCCCCCTCCCCCCTCCCCCTCCCCCTCCCCCCCAAAAAAGGGGGGGGGGGGGAGAAAGGGAGGGGGGAGATTATTTGCTCCGAAATAATTACCTGTCATGATGTAAGCGAAAACTTCGCGAGAAAACTCACTCAGTTCAAGGGAGGTAACTCTACACCCTTCATTATCCCATAGTTTGTTGTTACCTCCCTTGATGTCAGTTACCAGAAAATATTCTTCCGCAGTGAGTCGGCACTGTCGTTTCGACATATTTTTTTTTTTGGAACGGTGCAGAGCGCTGACGCGCAGCTGCAGCCTAATTCAGTATATTACCTTCCTCAAGGAACATAAGTCCGCTACTGTTGATTAGCTCAACTGGATGAGAAGCGTACATAAAAACACTCCGTGACGATGAGAATGCGTCGCAGAAGCGTTATATAGCGCTCGGTCAAGTAGGATTGTTCAACAGTGATAGTGTTGGCGCACCGAGCGTTCGATTGAGAGCAGGGTGTCTGCAACGAGCTACAGCTACAAGTACGTCACTGCACAAGCCATGCTGCCCGAACTTGGCCAAGCTATTTCGACCCACTATCATATTTGTAAAATTAGCAATGTAAATGAACTGTTGATGTACATGTATTCTACATATAGCTTTGAGAAATCAATACCTTTTTTTCTTTGCATGTGTGCCAGCAATTCTAAAAGTGAGCATTTTGCATGCAAACCAATGGGGGGTGGGGGGTGGGGGGTGGGGGGTGCGGGGTGCGGGGTGGGGGTGGGGATGGAGGGGGTGGAGCACATCATTCGTTCAATTGTGTCACAGAACACAACAGGCCTCCAGGCGCGAAAGAGCTCTCTCTGGCCAGCCAATCAAAGCCAAGGCTCGGGGTGGTTCCCACAACAGGCACTGGGAACCCCGAACCTCACTCACGGATCCCTCCGAAGCTTGTTCGCGACCTGAGGATTCGTGTTAGGAAACTTCGGCGCACGAACCTATTTCGCAGGAAAGGGTTCCGCTGATGGGGGAAGGGGGAGGGGGAAGGGGGAAGGGGAAGGGGGAAGGGGGAGGGGGAGGGGGGAGGGGGAGGGGGAATGAGGGAGAGGGAGACATCCAGTAACTCTGGCCGTGTCTCTTCCCTGCAGATTCTTTCCTGACACAGGCCACGTCATCGTCGACTGAAAAAAAGAACACCCGGAAGCTCCATGCCAGTGAGTTCACAACCCACCTTGTGATTCTTGGAAAATGAAGCCGGTGTTGGACTCGTTGACGTAGAAAAAAGAAGCAAGGAGAGCTTCGTCCAACTTCAGAACTTTATTTCCATAGCAGACTGCACTGATGAAGGAGCCTACTTGGCTCCGAAAGCTATGGAAATAAAGTTCTGAAGTTGGACGAAAGTCTCCTTGCTTCTTTTTTCTACCTTGTGATTGATTCAGAACTGATGGTCAGCACTGTACGAGTCTGCATGTGCCACTGAATCTTAATGAACCAGCATAGAAGTTCTTGTCTGGAACTCTTGTGGCCATGCCATCTCGCTTTAAATTCATCGGCACCATTTGAGTTTCAAGATTTACATGTTTGTTCTAGGTTGTTTTTTTTTAATTTACCAGTTTGTAAGGGGAACAATGGAAAGCACCGCCCGCATGCTAAAATTACTCTCA
>JAWQFJ010033794.1:50000-52500 GCA_034096865.1 Theodoxus fluviatilis
ACACAAAATCCAGATCGCATTGTTTGTGGGTCTCAGAGATCTCCACTGGATTCCCGCTCGCACTGGGGCTGTGCAGGCGCAGTCATGGAACCCGTATGCTGTGCTCTAATGACTTCTCACGCCGTCTCTTCCAAAATGACTTCATTTGAAATAATTATCACACCTGGAAATCGCAAGCGGCCGAAAAGGGCGAGCGAGCGAGTTTCAGTGTCGTCTGCTACAGACGACACTGAAACTCGCTCGCTCGCCCTTTTGCGCTGCAGACGTGGTCTCGTGCGAGACTGAAGGGAACCTAAAAATAGTCCGGCATGCAGCAGTACGCCAGCAGCGTTATGCATGGGCTGCGCTGACTGATGGAATATACCCTGTGTTCCGTTGCACTCTGCTTCATCTCTGCTACGATGTAGCAGGCTCAGGAGTTTCTATTGATCGGTTTCTTTAATTACTTAAAAAGCACGTTACCATTAAAAGTAGAGGGTTTTGGAGGCCCTCTCTGGATACATGAATCCATAGAAATATTTCACATTCAATTATATCCCTCTTGATCGAATAGACAACTTCATAAAAGCAGTAGGGTCGAAAATCCATTATAACAAAAGGGAGATAACCATCACCAGCCATAGAGGAAGGTCAAGGGAATCCCAAAATGTGTGTCGTCTGCTACTTCGCTACACGCATGGGTATAAATGCCGACGTTTACTACATATATCAAACCAAGACATACAATCCACTCTGCCACGGTGATGAAAGCACGAAAACATTCATTTCTTCGACATTTGAAAGCAATCGGCACGTTTGCCACTTCCTTGGTATGTAAACTCCATGGTTCGAAGCATGTTTACCATGCAAGTCTGTGGAGTTAAATTGCGTGGAAACTCGCTGAAACTCCATAAAGACAGCTTTCGGCTGAACATCAGGAAGAACTTCTTCTCACAACGTATCATCAAAACCTGGAATAACCTACCAGATGCAGTTGTCACAGCTGCCTCAGTCCATTACTTCAAAGTTGCACTCGACGAACACTGGAAAGATCTCCCCACCCTCTACACACCAGAATGCCAAAATATGCAATAGATCTAGTAGTTAGCCCGCCACGCATTGCAGCAAAGTTAGTTTATCACATGGAACGTCGAACAGGCCTCACAAAAGGCCTCAAACGTCGTAAAAGTCAAGTCAAGTCAAGTCAAGTGACTTCTAATTAGTTCTGTTTAGTATGAGCCAATCAAATGCGGTTACTGATTCTGTAGTTTCATCGTTGCTAGGCATAGCAAGTGGCGCCACAGAATGTAAGTAAAACAAGAAGGCGCATCCGAGGCTTCCCCTATACGAAAAGCGATGACGCTTGAAAAGCAGCGCTCTCAAGCGGATGCGCTGTTGAGCAGATCAAGGCAGGTAAACAGACTACAGTGCAACATGTAACTACAGACGATGTTGCGCGAATGTATCTTCGTATTTCTCATTAATCCAGAGCACATTTGTCAACAAAATTACCGTGTAATTTGTAGCAAAATGATTCCCTGCATTAACGGCGTGTTAGGGTGTGTAAGCGATGCGTGTGTTTGGCTTTTTGTTTTGTTTCTTTTAGCCTTCATCACTTAGTTTTCCTCGTGCTCGTTTTTTAAATGATGTCACTTGGCGCAATAAATTACTGTGAACTGTGTGTGAACTGTGAACTGTAAAGATGATATTTATGCACCTTTTTGCCCCGTCTACATTGTGATATAGAGCTTACAATTGACACGGAAATGGTGAATGAAAACAGTCAAATTCTACTGTTGTTGTTTTTTTTAATTCACACAACCATTAGATCTTTTGATGATATTCAAGTTTGTGCTGTTGGTGACTGAATCGTAAAACCAGACTATTGCAGCATGCCAGAATGCTACATTTTATTAAGAAATTAATTTCCCCCATGGAATTGTGATTAGTGAGCTAAGAGCGTTGGTTGTCGATTTAACCTTAGGTCAGGAGTCAGTGATGACAACTTACTTGTTTGTGCGAGTGTGAGCGAGGATGTGAGATATAGGTCGGTAACTGTATCAGGGCAGTGAGTTGTAAGCTAGCGGTCTGAGTGTAAGCCCGTACGTCATTAAACTATTATAGCACCAAGCTTACGATCTTGTGTCAAAGCTGTTGTGTGAATGATACAAGATCGTAAGCTTGGTGCTATAATAGTTTAATGACGTACGTGTCGTGTCGTGTCGAATGTGACATAGGCTAGACATATATATTGTCAAATCGTAGAGTTGAGTCTTGGGTCTATGGCGTGGAGCAAGCAACAACAAGCAAAGAGTCGGATCGATGATTCACTGATTCAGACAGTCATGTAGCCTATGATAGGCTATGGCTATGTCACATTCTACTTGCCATTAATTTTTACCCATCAATGTACCCACCTTTTTTCTTCCTTTGGAAATCTGAAGTATGAAAGCACAGGAAGCTTTGAGCTGTTGTTGGTGCAGTTCATGGCACTGCAATGATGGCCCGAACTACTTTTGTT
>JAWQFJ010033794.1:55000-70000 GCA_034096865.1 Theodoxus fluviatilis
CTGTTGTGACAAGGGCATATTTGTCATCTTTCTTGTGGAGTTGTATTTGCAGTCGTGCATGTAGTTCACAGACGGATCCAGTGGGATTTAGGCCAGTTTACTTTGGATGATATGATGATTAACCCCTTCTTGTTAATAGCATAAACCGCAAAATTGCTTTCTTGTTTCTCATCTATACTACCTGCTTTTCTATTCTGCTTGTGAAGTGATATGGATGTTCTGGCTGTATGCCGCGTCTGTTGGTCTTTGTTGTTCAACAAACCCAAAGAGAAGGAGAGTACCTTAGCGTGTCTTTCTCGTCTGTTGGTCAGATTTTTGTGGTCGGTCGCTATCGTAGTAATAGCGGAGAGAATCTTAACGAGACATTTTTTGACGGTTGTTACTTTCTTGTCTCAGAGCCTTTTAGAGGCGGATGTCGGAGTTGTTTGATCCTTGCCGGAGAGCGGTGCTCTTGATTGACGTGTGGCGTCAGTGATGACGTGAGGCAGTGAGGTTTCTTTTGATTCTCGTAGGAGAATGGACGTTGTCGGTAACTGTTTCATCTGCTCGAGAGAAAGCCTGCTTTGATTGAAGGCAGCCGCCTCTTCTCCTTAGGCCCGTCGCACACTAGGCGTCCAAGCAGCCAAGCAGCCAAGCAGCTGGCGTATTTTGAACGCGCAGTACAGTGTGCGAGGGTAGCCGCCGGCTGATTCGGCTGCGCGCGCCCAGCCGCTTGCGTCCAAGCGTCAGGCGCTTGGAAGTAGGGTCGTCTCTATTTCCGAGCGCCTAGACGCTTGGACGTGGCCAATCAGATTGTTTGCAAGGGCAGGCAAGAAAACCTCTACAATCTCGGGATGAAAAGTTATTATGATCGTGACAAGACCCGGGAGAGTCTCCTGTGGATTGGGGTGGAGATGAAGAAAGGCTGGAGTGGTAAGTTTGAAATTTCGGCATAGTTTTCGTCAGCGTTCGATTAAACATGTTATTCAAATGATGCAGTGCTGATGTATCTTTTATCTCCGTAGTTTAGCTGTTAAAAACAGTGATGCCATTACAAGGGGTGATAAAGTTTTCTACGAAGTCGAAGGTCCTGCAGAAACTGAACTCGGAACTGAGATGATTAGAAGTAATCCACACACTGCATTGCAGCCTAGAATTTTCACGGCTCCCAACGTGTCGGAGTGTTAATTTCTAATCTGCATTGCAGTGATATTGTGCACGTGTCACCTTTTTTGTTGTTATTACCTCAGAGAAGAGAAGAAACAGCTCTTACATTACAAAAAGTTACATTTACTTGAATTACATATTTGCTGCTTGCTTGTTGCTCACTTGTAACCCCTTCCAAATATTTGATGAGTGCTGTCGTCTGCAATGAACAAATGACTTGGTAATAATCAGTACTATTCAATTTTTGTTTTGACCGTAGTTACTTGGTTGTTAAATATTTGCACTATCAATCATCATTGTGGCTATGGTCATGTGACGGAACGTATGTTGAATACCGCTGCTCTGATAATTTCTTCATAGAGCATTCAACTGCTTTTAATAAAAATCATGAGAAGAGTAGCTTTTGACAACACAGCACAGGAACGCACACACACACACACACACACACACACACACACACACACACACACACACACACACAGTCTCGCACACAAACATACACACAGGCAAACATAAACTGACGTACACACAGACACACACACACATGGACACACAACACACACACACACACACACACACACACACACACACACAAACACACACACACACAAACACACACACACGCACACACACACACACACACACACACACACGCACTCACACACACAAACACACACACACACACACACACACACAAACAAACACACACACGGATCAATCGCTTGATCGAGTGGCACCTATTTACAACGGGACAGCAGAGATCGTCACAGACGAATACACACGCAGAAACCTTGCTTAACACTATAAATAACACATCGACAGCCTAGAGAAATATCAGGCTCGGCACCACAGTCACCCTAAGTAGAGCCTGCGACAGGTATTCGAAGTGGTCGAAAACTGAACGCGAAGCAGTCGAGTAGTGGTCGCGATTGACATCAACAACCGTGACACGCTGAGTAGGTCACGGTGACAACAACAAGCGAGCGGTCAACTCTGACAGATCGAGTCTACTCTCTCACCTGTCAAGTGACATCATTGGAAGAAATAATTATCACACGATATCATTTTACGCAGTTGCAGTTCCCCCATAACTCAGCACAGAAAGACTGCAGTGTCAGTCGAGCGACGCGATGATTCTAACGCGTCAATACAGGTTTTCTCGGTCAGTCTCGGTTTCTGCGCGAGACTTTCCAAATATGGCAAGTGCCGCTCGCGTCAAGCTGCGAGTGTGCGAGATGAGGACGCAAGCGGCTCACAGCTAACGGCCAAGCGCCGTAGGACGCAAGCAGCTTGCGTCACAAATGGACGCCTAGTGTGCGACGGGCCTTACTGGAGCTTGGGTCTATTAGGGTAACATAGAGCGTCCTCTACGAACTTCGTATCGGCATAATTCGTAGCTTAATGAGGCATTATTGCATTCTACGTCACACCTTGTGCTGTCACGTGACATCCGGTTGTCTGCGATATGGTAATGAACAAGTGTTGCCCATACGAACTTCGTGAAAACAGACGATTTGCCGAACTCCATTTCGGTGAGTCTTTTTGCATTCTTCCGTTGTCCTAACATTACTGTAATCACAAGAAAATGATACCATGTCGTTTCAACTGCTGATTTGTAAAATGAAAGGGCTTGACTGACAAACAGTAAACATTCCAGGCGTGGTTTAAGAGACCAACTGTTTGGCCTTCACAAGACTAGCATCCGAAGAAAATGGCGACCCAAAATATGTCACGCTTCAAGTTTTAAATTGCTCGATGTTCCTTCCTAGTTAATCAAAACATCAAGTTATGCGATGCTTGCCTTATTTCATGAGTAAATGGAAAGTCTGGTGCTAAATGTATGGTTATTTAATCGTCAGACGGCTGTTTTGTGAAATGTGACCCAATTTCGATTCCCTGCAATCTTCATAGTGAACTCACGAAAGTTTACCAAGAGTTGCGTACCTTCGTTCACAGAAACGAAATTCGTCTGCTGTTCTATGCGACATGAGAGAAACGAAGTTCGTAACTTTCTTGTGATGCGCGCGCACCCTGATTTAGATACGAATTATGCCGATACGAAGTTCGTGGAGGACGCACTATGATTCGCTATTAAGTAACTTAGTGGGTGTGGGGGTGTTTTGACGGTGAGTGGATTTTTCTCGTCATACTTACAGAAGAGTGACGAGTTTGTTTGATCGCCATTCTTTGTGCATTCTTGTTGTGGGGTTTTGGCCACTTTCATTGAGGGTTGGGTTTTGCTTTATTGTTTATATGTGATTAAAACTTGTTGTTGACCTTTTTCCTGCCCCAGTGTCCTTTATTAGATTGTTGCTTGTTTATTTAATTATTATTTTTGGTGTTTCCAGTGAATGTGGTGATAAGGTTTTGTTTGAAAACCTAGATTAAGTTAAATCTGCTTTAACTTTAAACAACTTTTAGCAGATAATAGAGATTTATAACTGTAATCGCGACACATACCATATTTTATCATAGTTTACATCTCGGCCAACAACCCCAATTTGAACCGTGATCGGGACCGGCATCCGCTGCACTCGGTGTGTTCCTAGCTGATTCAGTCTCGCTGCCGTGAGTTCGCACACGGTGGCTTTATCTGAATCCAGCGCTCTCCTGTTCAGCATTCGCGCTAAAGAATGCTGCGGGACAGCGGCCGAAAGCTACGCAGTGAGCAGTATTTCCTCTCTGAGGCGAAAGTTTAGTACTGGTAGTCGTTATCATATTTTACCTTTTGTGTCATCGTCGAATGCATAAAAACATTCCTGTAATCTAGCTCTCATCCGGCTTTTTGATGACTAACTGAGAGTAATTTTAGCATGCGGAAGGTGCTTTCCATTGTTCCCCTTACAAAACTGGGAAATAAAAAAAAGAAACTCGAACAAACATGTAACTCTTGAAACTCAAATGGTGCCGAGGAATGTAAAGCGAGGTGGCATGGCCACAGGAGTTCCAGACAAGATCTTCCATGCCGGTTCATTACGATTCAGTGGCACATGCAGACTCGTACAGTGCTGACCATCAGTTCTGAATCAATCACAAGGTAGAAAAAAGAAGCAAGGAGACTTTCGTCCAACTTCAGAACTTTATTTCCAGAGCTTTCGGAGCCAAGTAGGCTCCTTCATCAGTGCAGTCTGCTATGAAAATAAAGTTCTGAAGTTGGACGAAGCACTCCTTGCTTCTTTTTTCTACGTCAACGAGTCCAACACCGGCTTTCTTTTTCAAGAATCACAAGGTGGGTTGTGAACTCACTGGCATGGAGCTTCCGGGTGTTCTTTTTTCAGTCGACGATGACGCGGCCTGTGTCAGGAAAGAATCTGCAGGGAAGAGGCACGGCCAGAGTTACTGGATGTCTCCCTCTCCCTCCTCCCCCTCCCTCTTCGCTCCTCTCCCTCCCCCTTCCCCCTTCCCCCCCCCTCCCCCCTTTCCCCTACCCTCTCCCCCTTCCCCCATCAGCGGGAACTCTTTCCTGCGAAATAGGTTCTTGCGCCAAAGTTTCCTAACTACGAATCCTCAGGTCGCGAACAAGCATCGGAAGGATCCGTGAGTGAGGCTCGGGTTCCAAGTGCCTGTTGTGGGAACCACCCCGAGCCTTGGCTCTGATTGGCTGGCCAGAGAGAGCTCTTTAGCGTCTGGAGGCCTGTTGTGTTCTGTGAAACAATTGAACGAATGATGTCCTCCATATTTCCCCCTGCCCCACCCCCACCCCCACCCCACCCCTACCCCTCATTGGTTTGCAAGCACAATTCTCACTTTTAGAATTGGTGGCACCCATGCAAAGAAAAAAAGGCATTGATTTCTCAAAGCTATAATTATGTAGAGCACATGTACATTAACAGTTCATTTACATTGCGAATTTTAACAAATTTGATAGTGGGTCGAAATAGCCTGGCCAAGTTCGGGCAGCATGGCTTGTGCAGTGACGTACTTGTAGCTGTAGCTCGTTGTAGACACCCTGCTTTCAATCGAACGCTCGGTGAGCCAACACTATCACTGTTGAACAATCCTACTTGATCGAGCGCTTTATAACGCTTCTGCGATGCATTCGCATCGTCCAGGAGTGTTTGTATGTACACTCCTCATCCAGTTGAGCTAACCAACAGTAGCGGACCGGTATTCCTTGAGGAAGCTGATATACTGAACTAGGCTGCAGCTGCGCGTCAGGGCCCGTCACCGCTCCAATATAACATTATCCCTCCAGGTTTACTGGAGGTCCTACAGACTTTATCTGTCTGTGTGTCTGTCTGTGTGTGTGTGTGTGTCTGTCCCGACTCCACGACTGATTTCTCAAAAACTACTGGACGGATTTCCTTGAGAATGCACACTAACTGGAAGTTAGGTCCGATTGAATGTATCAAATTTTCAGAATCGAGGCTTGAAGAGAAAGTGGTTTTTTAAGGTCGTATAATCGAAGCAACTCTCTAAAAATTATTGAAATGACAATTGACGGAATAGCCAAATTTGACGTCATTAATAACGTTACGTCATTTGCAAGTACAATTTCGATCCTATATGCCAGGGCCCGTATTCACAACGGCGATTTATCGGCGATTTATTTTAACTCCGATTTATCTCTAAACTCAGACGATTCCAACTGCCTGTTCCGCTCTCCCTTGGCTGGAAACCAGTATATATAGCAAAGCGCAACCTAGGATCCTCTGACGAGCGTACCTTATCTAACCGATCAAGATAACGCGGGGCTAGGGGATAAATCGAGTGTTAAAAAGATAAATCGCCGTTGTGAATACGGGCCCAGGAGAAGAATTTCGAAACACCTGGGGAGGTAAGCAATTTGATGGAATGGCGAAATTCCAACATGTGCGACGTCATCAATAACGTGACGTCATTTGCGAGGACAGTTTATTAGGGTCTGCAACGAAGCTGGTAATCAGGAGTATTTGCCGCTGGTGCTCTTTCGCGCGGAGAAACCAAAAAGTGGTCTCTGGTCAGTACAAATTGGCTTCAGAACGCAGTGAGAGAGTACCAAGAGGTGTTCATTTTTGTTATGTTTGCCAGTGCTACCGTGGCAAAGTGATCGTTTATTGTCGCAGTATGCAGGCATGAAGTGACGAAGCTAGGTTCGAGCTTGCAAGCAGATGTAACTAAATAATGGCGTGGATCGGTGTAGTGTACTGTAGTCGTGCTCTTTAATACTACTATCCAACTAGGTCTCTCGTTCTCAGCATTTCTGCTGCAGGAATGCAGTACATGATTATTGAACAGAGCTCGCGCAAACTATATTGACTCGTTAAAAATATCATTAAATGCACTCGCATATTCATTGTTGTTGTTGCTGTTGTTACGAAACGCATATTTCCCATTTGCTCCTGGTTGTGGTTATATCATATAGTGGGTTGGGAATTACCTGCCAAGCCATAGTGTATTTTGATATTGCTGCCAAGCCAGTGTTGATGTTGGGATTTATATGGTGAATGGAGTTTTTGAAGGGAAAACGAACAGTGAACCTTGTTTTCCTTCCAATACAGAAACAAACTTAGTGGAACGTTTGGGAGGATATATTATTCATCTCGATTCACACTCTACCATTGACCAATCTGCAGTGAACTTTTTAGGAAACGGACTAATGAGACAGCTCAGTTATTGTTCAATGGGAGAGTGGATAGCTATGTGAACAGTTGATTGGTTGTTTATTATGATATCGTGAATCAAGACATCCTCCAACGCTGTGATTGGTTGAGAACAACAGGTAGACTTTTGCCGTTGTATTTAAGCCCGTGTTTTGGGATCACAGGCGTGCCCGTAGCAGAATTTTCACCGAGACAGCCCATGTTAGGACGGCGCCCTGTCTCAAAGAGTTCACGTGGTGAACTATTTGTGAAAACCCATGGAATTTCGTCCACTGACGGACTAATTCCCAGTGACTCTCTTCAAACGTCTATGGATAGACGAAGGGCGAAATGGAGGATTGCCCTCACTTTTGACTGCGGGGAGGAACTATGCATAAGGTATTGCGAGTTTTCGTTCTTGCAACGTTTTCCTCTCCTGAGTGAACTATCTGCTGACCACCCTGTGAGGAGAAATTGTCTTTAGAAATTTCTCCAACTCCTGAGAAAACCACCTGCGAGAAAGCTCTGACCCCCTCGCGCCTCGCTCCCCTCCTCGTCGTCTTGCCTGCCGTTTTGCCTGCCACGGGAAGGATTCGCCGCCTACCGTCTGCTAGCCGGCCTGACGTCGGACCACGCGTTGATGCAAGAGCCCTCCATCTCCTGGACCCAGTACAAGTCACGACCCCAGCCTCCACTACAAGAATCGAGAAATAACGGCTGCCTCCTCACCAGAGGCAAACTTCCAGTTTCGTCGTGTGTGTGAAGTGCGTCCATGAATGGACATCCCCCAAACCCCCTCTCCCAAATTGTGTGTGTGGAATTCCATTCATTGGAAAGCGAGCTCGCTACGGATTGGCGGAACGCCATGACAGATCTGAAATGTGAGTATAGTTTATAACTGGCTTGGCAGCCCTCTCAATTAGTTATTATCTATTCTGGGGAAGGGTTCATTACATTTTGCATTGTTTTTCAGTATCTCCATGCCTTATTATTAATTGTGTAATAATTATCACTCTTGACCAATTTGTCTATTATTGATTAAAGCTGAATTTGAACTTTGATTTAGGAATCCCAGTCATCATTTGCGTCCATACGTCATCCTTGTGTGAATGTTTGATTGGAAGGTGCCAAGTAGTAAGAAGTACCCTAGACATTACCGAGCCAAAGAAAAGATTGATAATCTTTTCATACTACTTGTAACACTGTCCTCCTCATGTTTCTGTGTTCGTCTTTGTTTATCCTTTTTGTTGATGTTACGAATAGACCCATCGTGTCTCCTTTAAGTCCTTACGCGAAACGTGAAAAAGTTAAACAAGGCTTGACTCGCTCTTATACTTATAGTCTCATTTGCTCCAGTTATGTTCTTGTTATTGGTCTTAACTAGCCGTCATAGGCTAATAAGCAGTAAAGCTCCATTCGTTCTTTCATTCATTCATTCGTTCCGTCGGTCATTATGTATTTATTAATGCATTCGTTTGTTCGTTCATCCCCATTGTTTGCATGTACAGGTCGATGCGTCTGATAATGATATCACTCATTAAGACAGTTCTTAACCGGGCATATCTTTGACTGGGCGAACACTTAGCTCAGGAACTTATCCTGAGAGTAGGTAAAGCATATGCGAACAGTTTTCTGTCCGAACTACACAGTTACACGAGAAGCTGTCTAGTAGTGAGTACTCTGTAGCCCAACTTTTGACTTTATTCGATTTCGACGCACAACTCAATATGACTAATGTAGCAATATTCATTAACTATTGATGTACTCTACTTTGTGCTTTGAGACATTAATACGTTATTTAGGTACGGTGCCTATGTTTGTGTGTCAGTAATCATGAAAATAAGCGTTTTGTGTTCGAGCTGAGGACAATATGGCGATTGGTGCGCCCTGCCAGAGCAAGCCCTGGGAATACTATATACACGTCAAACCTTGTTTCAAAGGAAAGTGTTAGTCCGGTTAAAAACGGCCTGTTTAGCGCATATTCCCTTGTACATGCTTGTGTTGTAGTGGCCACACACAGGTTCAACCGTGAGTCCGTTAAGCAAGGGGAGAGGGACTTTGTGAGGAGATTGACACTCCACAGGCTGCCACAAGCTCGGGAGGGGAGTTCACGACTACTCTTATTTTCAAAACAAAATAGTTGTACAGGTCTGCATCCCAAAAATCTGCAGAAAAATCCACTGCCGAACACCATCCTGTCTTGAGGCTGACTGGATCAGGAAGTTTTTTGCCCGATGGTGTTGTTAGTTTTGGAAACTTTGGGGCCAAAGCGTCGGCACAGTATATGTCGGATTCCGTGCCGATTGCTTTGTTTACCTTCAAAGCAATACAGCCCTTGACCCTTTGAATTAGGTCTGCTTTCGTCCCCGACAATGGCTGTTGCATTTCCCGTATGAACTGCTTTAATTCCGGCACACGCCATCGTTCGAAATTTGCAGCGTCCATTGCCACCATATTTACAATAATGCAGTGTACTGACCAAGCAGGCGCGATAACTCTTGCGCTTAGCTTGTCAGGGGAAGCAACAACCCCCGTTGCAGACCCTAATAGGAGAATGAATTTAGATAGATAGATATGTCCTCAGATGTCTTAGGCCGCGAGGCCTTTATCTGATCTTTTGATCAGTACTTATGGCTACTCTCACTTTTTACTACCCTAGTTCTAACGATCTTAAAAGATCGTGCCTATTCTCTATACTTTTCTTCCGGTGGCTTATGAGTGGCAGAGAGTGGTATACGTGGCAACAGCGGGTGGCCAACATCATCACAGTACATGTAGTCTTTGAACATCGTGTCAATTCTGTTTTTGAAGCTGTTTAATGACGAACACTGAATTTGAGAACACTGGTAAAGGAGAAAGAATTATCCCTCCAGGTTTACTGGAGGTCCTACAGACTTTATCTGTCTGTGTGTGTGTGTGTGTGTGTGTGTGTGTGTGTGTGTGTGTGTGTGTGTGTGTGTGTGTGTGTGTGTGTGTCTGTCTGTCCCGACTTAACGGCTTATATCTCAAAAACTACTGGACGGATTTCCTTGAGATTTTGCACACTAACTGGAAGTTAGGTCCGATTGAATGTATCAAATTTTCAGAATCGAGGTTTGAAGAGAAAGTGGTTGACGGTCGTAATACGATTTTTTCCATTCATGGTCGAAACTTCGCTGGCTTCGAGATCGTTTTCGCCTTGCAGACGACTGCTTCGTATTCAAATCATCACTGCAAGGCAGCGCGAAATTGACCGAAGTCGATTAAAAAAACTCGTATTCATACACATAATAAACCAATTCGATTTTCTTTCTCAGATTATTCAGACTTTGTCCGATTATTACGACCGTAAGATAGCAGTGATTTGACATTCGGCGTCACCGTGTCATGTGACGGTGATAGTTTCGTCTGCAACTCGCACTTACGTTATGGTCGAAGTAGATTGATGTTTACTTCGTCCGCTGAATGCTGTCAAGACTAATGCTCGAATGAATGAAGTATGATTTCCTAATTTTTCAGGATTAATACAAATGTATATCAAATACATCAGTTCAATTTAATCGAGTCAATTAATCGAGTACATGTCCACTAGGTGAAAAATGTGTTGAGTGGAACGCAAGTCAGAAAAGTTACACTTGCAGTCTAAACAACAAAATGAATACAGTGTTTGTATTGAAAAATCAGGTCACTCTTTTCGTCGTTTGGTTCCACGACAAGAGTATGAAATCTTGTTTCCAGCGAGATTAGGAGCTTCTGCAAACATGGCTGACAACGGTCAGAATGATTAGTTGCTTGGTTTTTTCCTTGTCAAAACTTGTTATACCGTCAGATTGTTACCACCATCAGATTTTCTGCAACTTTTCGAAGCGAATCTAGCCTAAAAACCTACCAGTTATGCATCGTGTTAACAGGATTGACTCGTTGCTTGTAGAATGACGGTACTCGGTAGCAGTACCACACACGGTGTGTGCGTGAATCACTGAATGAGTACGAATGCACATGTCTGGGTTGAACATCTATAATACACTTCCTCCTCTGTGTGACTGTGTGAGTGTTAATTCAGCGTCTATGACATGCCAAAGGAAAGCAAAACATGTCATAATAGGAGCTTCCTGAACCTATCCATCATGTTTAAAATATATGGTTGATTGTTCCTGGGCCGATAGCTTAGAAGTGGATTTACATGCTTTACAAACACTCCGTCATATCAATTCTCTAATGGCTCAGCTGGTAGAGCGTTCGACTCTTGGTCATGCATGACCAGGTTTGATTCTGCGCTGAAACTTTTTTTTTCTTCTCTTTTTTCGAGAGGTTGTGGGTTCGAACCCGACCTGCTTTTTTGTGTTTTTATGTGTGTGTGTGTTTTCCCCCTCTTTTCTCGAGAGGTTGCGGGTTCGAACCCGATCTTTTTTTAAATGCCAAAACCTGGAGGATTAGCGCCAGCGGTTTTTATGTCGAAACGACAATGCCGACTCACTGCAGAAGAATATTTTCTGGTAACTGACATCAAACGAGGTAACAATAAACTAAGGGCTAATGAAGGATGTGGAGTTATCTCCCTTGATGTGTTTGAGTGAGTTTTCTCTCGATGTTTTCGCTTACATCATGCCAGGTAATTATTTCAGAGCAACTAATCTCCCCCCAAAAAAAAACAAAGGGGGGGAAGGGGGGGGGGAAGGGGGGGGGAAGAGGGGGGAGGGGGGAATTGGGGGAAGGGGGGGGGGGAATATCCGCCCACTTGTAACTCTCGTGCAGCTTGGATATTATTGTCAGGTTAAAATATCTGCCACTGAGCATACAGGGTCTTCACCAGCAGCTTTCATCGCATCAAATTCCCCTTTGATGTGATAACACAGGCTCCTAGGCCACGTGGTGAGCTCGGCAACCTCTCCAGGGGTCAGCCCTGGGCGAAGTCCAACCTCTACGGCTGCTCTTTTCTGCTCCTCCATCATTGCAAATGCGCTGATCAATGTGAAAATTACTCCGAAAGCACAGTATAAGTAGTGTATTTCATACAAACTTTCACCCCATCAATCATGCAACCTCACACCCGCCAATATGTGTTTTGAAAACTTTCCTAATTTATCGTCCTCATCCTGTATATTTAAAGGTGATTTCCTTCCACTCTCCATAAGCAGCTAAACTACACACAAAAAGTTAAAGAGCACTTACACCCTCAGTCATAACTTTGATAAGAAGAAAGTCAATGCGTTGCAATTTAGCAAAAGTTTAATTCCATCCGTCATGGAGAACGACACAAAAGTGCGTTTAATTTCGAGCAACAGTTTGGTGTGTACATGTAATCAAAGTGGATACATATCAAAATTCGATTTCACAAAACCATTGACATCACAAGACAGGGCATTTTGATGCTCCAAAAAGTTCAGTAATGCGTATAACCACCATGGCTGTTCTGGCACTCGACGCAGCGAGTCCTCATGGAGTTGACCAGGTTGGTGAAGATCCTCTGAGGTAGCGCCTGCCACTCAGCCTGCAGCATCTGGAAGAGGTGTTGGGCATCCCTGGGAGGGGGGTGGTTGCTCCTCAATTTGCGATCGAGTTCATCCCAGAGGTTCTCAATCGGGTTTAAATCGGAACTGCATGCTGGCCACTCCATTCTGTTGACGCCAGACTGCTGCAGGAAGTCGTTGACCACTGTTGCCCGGTGGGCCCGGGCGTTGTCATCCTGGAAGACAGCCCTTGGTCCCATCTGCTGCAGTGTAGGCACAGCAAGCGGTCGAAGGATCTCATCCCGGTATCTGAGGCCAGTCAGGTTACCCTGTACATGATACAGGGGTGTTCTGTGGTAAAGGCTGAAGGCCCCCCAGACCATTACAGAACCTCCCCCAAAGGCCACTTTTTCTTGGACAGTGGCGTCCATAAAGCGTTGCCCTGGCCTCCTCCAGACCCTCAGACGGCCGTCGTTGTGGTTCATGGTGAAGCGTGATTCATCACTGAATAGGACCTGGGACCATTGATGACGTATCCACCTCACGTGACGTCTGCAGAAGGCGCGGCGTGCCGCCCTATGGGCTGGAGTTAAGCGTGGCCGTACAGCTGGCCGACGAGAACGGAGGTTAAACCCATGAAGGCGGTTCCGTATGGTCTGTTGACAGACGTTGACGTTAGCTGCCACCCTCAGCTGCCTTCGAATGATGCTGGAAGAGGCTGTTCTTGTCTGCAGGGCTTGTCGTTCAATGAGACGATCTTCACGTGGGGTTGTCTTTTTTGGTCGACCAGATCTGCGTCTTTCCTGGACCCTCCCTGTGGCTGCGTAGCGTTGAGTCAGTCTGACAATGACCGAGATTGATACCTGAAGACGTCTGGCCACTTCACGCTTGGGAACATCATCTTGGAACCATGCAACTGCTCGTGTCCTGTCGAACTCGCTCAATTTTCGTCGTGGAGGCATTGTCAGATCAGGCCAACTACTGGGAGAATGCCTTCTTATAGAGCCAAGCAAGTGACAGCATCTCACACATAAACAGCAGTGCTTGCACGTGCATCATGTTTTTTTCATCTGGCTTGTGCAATGCATACAGGCAGTATGGTTCAAAACAACGTCTTTTTTTGCAAGTTTCCCCTTTTTTGTTTGCGGCCAAGCTCAGTTGTTGAGAATCTCGTGCAACTCCCCCACTAACACAACATCGCCCACTTACGGCTGATTGAGATTTCATAACAATTTCGCTGGACTGACACATGAATAACAGTTGTGAACTGAGTTTATTACACACCTGTTTTCTCAAAGTGATCCTTAACTTTTTGCGCGTAGTGTATTTTGTATGTACACACGCAGTAAAGATAAAGGTACAGGTGCTCTTTTTTATATTGCGACTTTTCCACCCATTGATGGATGCTCAAACAGCTCACATTTACCCCCTGGTCATCGGGCTACCTCTTTTTATCTCTCCAACGCCATTTCAACTCCCTGATACCTCCGCGGCGGGCTGTCGGGCTCTCGATGTCACTACACGTAGCACCCGCGTGTTCTAGAGTCAAGCACCCCGAGCCCTGCCAAACCCTGTCCCCGCATGTCGTTGTTGAGCAGTGACCTCTGCTAATATATTCCCCCACAGCAGGTCGTGTAGTTCTAGTCTTAAGCAGTTCGTGCAGAGACGCTATAGTATATTATATTGTCTATGGTTCGAGCACCTTTTGTGATGCTCCGGATGTGACGCGACCTTGACAGGACGGCGACCTCTGCTACCGGGTGCGAGATCACGCCAGCAAATCGACTCTATTGCTTTCAGTATGTCGTCGCTTCGATCAAGGGGTAATAAAATTGAATGTGAAATCAATTTGATAATGCATGTATCCGAAGAAGGTCTCCAAAACAATTACTGTACTTTTAATGACAATGTGCTTTTTAAGTGAAAAAAGCAACCAACCAATCAAAACTATTCGACCTCATGTGGGGGAATGCGTAATGAGTCTGCTACATTAGCAAAGGTCACTGCTCCACGTCGGAACGCGGGTACTGCCTCCCCCCCCTCCCCCCTCGTGTAAATGTGTGTGTGTGTGTGTGTGTGTGTGTGTGTGTGTGTGTGTGTGTGCGCGCGTGCGCGTGTTTGATGGGCTGGAGGCCCTTTCAATCGTATGTCCAGTTCAATTCTCTCTCTCTTTCTCTCTCTCTCTTTCTCTCTCTCCTCTCTCTCTCTCTCTCTCTCTCTCTCTCTCTCTCTCTCTCTCTCTCCATCTCTCCATTTCTCTTCTTCAGGTAACTAAATGTTGACATAAACTTGGGTGTGTTGCGCCAGATCTCTACTTCTAACTTTTGGGTGCACAAGTCTTGCCTGTCCTTACGTATTCAGCAGAAGTGGGGAGAAAATCATTGTTCCGAAATAGAGATTATCCATCTTCGAGCTATAAAACGATTCCTGTGTTGCACTCTTCTCTTGCAATATCCTGGTGTTACTGGGGTTCTCCTAGCTTGCGCCGGGAAGTCGAAGTTCACAAACGCTGGTGGTCGTTTTCGATAATTTTTATTCACGCACTGGTCGATACACAGCGGTGACAGAAACAGTATCGTCGTAACAACTTCACTCTATTTGGAGTGCCGCAGAGGACTCACTCCTTACAAAAGGAGGACTCGTTTATCCTCTCGTTCATCTCTCACCTTAACCATGTCGTATCTGCTCTCTCGTGTCTGTGTCTGTCGGGTTTACATACTCCTAAACAGATTCCAGAACCTGCCAGAATGAAGTTGAATATACTCTCACGCTCGAGCTGGAAATCGACTGACGTCACGTGACACAACCAAGACAAATTTAGCCCGACTCAACCACGTGACTGGGCAACGACCTAGCGAAGAGAC
>JAWQFJ010033794.1:75000-77363 GCA_034096865.1 Theodoxus fluviatilis
TCTTGTACTGATTTCGAAATGTAGGCCTTTCCTCATTCAGTTTTTGGCGAGAAACTCGCAGGTCGTGGTGAACTCCTCCTGTGTGAGAGGGTTCCTGGCAATCAGCTTCAGCTCCGTTCCTCCAACCATCATGGCCGCCTCGATCTCCCTGTCTAAGCCTCCAGTGGTGTCTGGAATCAGGACTCTCATGGTGCCGATCTTCTCCACGCCTTCCTCGTCCACGTATGTTGGATCTTTTTTGGAAGATTTGTAGATTTCCAATGTCAGTGTGGTCATGTTTCTGTATGACGGGCAGTATATCTTGTACGGAAGCAGAGTGTTGACCTCAAGCTCCTGACCATTGCGGATGTGTGTGTGGAAGCATTTGTTGCACCGCTTGATTCCATCGTCAAAAGTGACCGCTCGGCTTTTGTCATGCACATTTCCAACGAAGGGAGGGGCGTAGGCAATGCCATACGTGTAGGCAGAGATCCTGGTGGCGATGACTTGGGGGTCGTGGCCGTACATGACAGCGCCCATGAGGACAGCGCCCACAGGAGAGAAAGGCTGGCATCCTTCCACGGACTGACTGACGGTTTGCGTCGTCACCACCTGCACCTCTGGGAAGGATTGCTGCACCGCGATCTGGATGACGTGAGACTCGCTGAGACCTCCGGCCAGGAAGATGGCGTCCACTTTGTTGGTACCAAGTGCGCTGCGTATGGCGGCTGTTATTCCCTTGACGGACTTGTCGTAGAAGGAGCGAAAGAGGCCTCCGTCCAGGATCAGCCTGCTGCGTAGAAGGCTGACTGTCTTGCTGTATTTCTTGTGAGACTTGATGCTGACTGAGAGAGTCTCCCTGACAGTCGACGGAACCTCGATGTGTGCCTTATACGTTGAAGCCGCGAAAGAACGCTTGGTTTGCTCAAGACTTCTTCGCATGGTCAGCATCTCCATTGCTTCAAAAGAAGTGACTCCCTCGAATCCTACCAGGTCACCGAGGAAGTCATTGAATGCCTTGTCAATGGAGACTCCGCCATCAGCTGTTCCTGCAGGCTTGCGCAGATGACGGAGGTTTCCTCTGGCTGTTATCTCAAGGATGGAGATGTCTATTGTACCTCCTGGAAGGGAACCAAACAAAACATTTTTTTCATTGCAGAGGTAAGGAGGAAGAAATGGGGACGGATGTGTGCGTGTGCGTGCGTGTATGTCTGTGTGTGTGTGCGTATATTTGTATGTGTGTGTGTGTGTGTGTGTGTGTGTGTTTGCGTGCGTGTGTGTGCGTGTGTGCGTGTGTGCATGTTGTGTTTGCTTGTGTTTGTGTGCTTGTGTGTGTATGTGTGTGTGTGTGTATGTGCGTGTGTGAGTGTGTGTGTGCTTGCGTGCGTGTGTGTGTGTGTGTGTGTGTAAGAGTGGAAAAGTGGGTGTTTGTCTTACTAGAACATTACAGAAGTGCATACACAAACTACCCTTTGAAAAATAAGGATCTGGCAGTCAGTGAGTGGTTCCAATTCTATCAGGGCGTTGCAAAGGAATGAAGATGCATTACGACCATCCATCCAAATGCTTACGTCAAGTCATGTTTCAGTGTCTTCGACCAGAATGGACAAAGTCCGCCGGGTTTTTTCAACATTTGCATTTTTTTAATGTAAGCAACAGTGTCCTAAATTCTGTCAGAAATGATTAAGTAAAGAAAGAAATAATGTTACAAATCTTTCCTCCTGCATGTACAGTGTACCCAGACTTTTTCTTGGTGGCACTGTTACCCACGCCGGGCTTCTCCATAGCAGTAACGTGCAATACTTTGTATCTGGGAATCCAGAGAGGCATAATTTGAACAGGTGGAAATATTTGACAGGTTTGTTTGACATAATTATGCCACACCAATGAAAGAAACCAATAGTTACTATGAACAAAATCAAACAATGAGTAAACAATGACATGAACAATCACAAAGATTCTAGGAGAAATTAAAATTTGATTTATAATTGCTCTTATAGCCTCTGCAAATTATACTGGACCGTGAATTTGATAAGTATACCTATCAATAAGCACGTAAACACCACATGAGAGAGACAGAGAGAGATTGATTGATTGATTGATTGATTGATTGATTGATTGATTGATTGAATGATTGAATGATTGATTGATTGATTGATTGATTGATTGATTTCGTTTTTTTCGGCCGACGACCCTTCAAGACAATAAAACTTCATGTGTGTATACATATGTAAAACTAGAACAATTTATGTACAATGTGAATTGGTATTGTCAGTACAACCTTAAGCGTCATGCAGCTAAAAAACGTTGAGCCTGACTGGTTGTGAACATTATCCATTATTATGTAGTTGATTGGTTGGCTAAACAGTTAATATACTTATGTT
>JAWQFJ010033795.1:0-87568 GCA_034096865.1 Theodoxus fluviatilis
ATATTCTAGATAATGCTGGCAACGTCGCAGGCGCAGTTGATTGTTGTGTATCGGTCAGGTCACGGCCTTGACCCGCGCGCGACCGAGTTAGGCTAATATTAGCTTGTTGTGACACAGTAAGTCAGTCGCGTCGCAGTTAGGAATGTGGGAGTATGTTCGATATCGTACTGGTTGTTTCTAGAATTTGTGTAAAGGTATATAAGGAGCGAAAGCGAGTGAGAGAGGAAGAGCAGCAGATATGACAGAGTTAAAGGTGAGAGCTTTGACCCTGTACAGAGCGAGTTTCTGCTGTGTGCTAGCGAGCCTCTGCAGTACTGTAAGCAGAGTGAAGCTGCGACGTAGTGCGACGATTATTGCTGTTGGCTGATTTTCACCACTGTAGTCGATCAGTGTGTGAATAAAGTTCATTGGAAACGATCACCGGAGTCTGTCACTGTGACTTCCTAGCGCAAGCCAGGAGAACCCCCGTACATCAAGATATTGCAGAGAAGAGTGCAACATTGGTTCCACAGACGGCGAACAGTCCAAGCAGTGACAGTCTATGACGGAAATGGACGGCGAGAAGCGCGTAACCCGATCCGCTGCACGTGTAGAGGCGACAGAGCAACCGACGGACGACATCGCAATGATGATGAGACTTCTGCTCGACCAACAGAGGCAGCAGAGAGAAGCCCAGGAGGAGGAAAAACGAGACCGCGAGCGGGAGAAGGCAGAGGAGAAGGCAGACCGTGAGCGGGAGAAGGCAGAGGAGAAGGCAGATCGCGAACGGAGAGAACAAGAAGAAGCCAAGCGTCGCCAGCAAGAAGCTGCAGACCGTGAGAGGGAGAAGGCAGACCAAGAGAGGGAGAAGGCAGAGGAGAAGGCAGACCGTGAGCGGGAGAAGGCAGAGGAGAAGGCAGATCGCGAACGGAGAGAACAAGAAGAAGCCAAGCGTCGCCAGCAAGAAGATGCAGACCGTGAGAGGGAGAAGGCAGATCGCGAGAGGGAGAAGGCAGAGGAGAAGGCAGACCGTGAGCGGGAGAAGGCAGAGGAGAAGGCAGACCGCGAGCGGGAGAAGGCAGAGGAGAAGGCAGACCGTGAGCGTGAGAAGGCAGAGGAGAAGGCAGACCGCGAGCGTGAGAAGGCAGAAGAGGCAGCATACCGTGAACAGAAGGAGGCGGAGGAGAGGGAATATCGCCTGCGTCAGGAAGATTTGCTGCAAACCATCAAAACCGGGACAGAGGGACTGCAGAGGGAAATCGAGGCAGTAAAAGGGGAGGTAGATCGCATTGATGCTAATCTCCAGCAAGAAGCAACACGCCTCGACTCCCTTGAAGGGGAAGTAACCCGGCTCGACACCGTCATCTGCAGACTAGAGAGAAAGCTGGAAGAGAAAGAAGAAACAAAAGCTAGCCTATCCTATCCAGCCAGATTTTGCACCCAAGATAACCACCGGGCGTCCAAGCAACTTCGAGCTGAGGCGTCACCATTCGTCTCACACCAGGAGGAGGCATACCCCCCAGCCGGTCGTCCAGTGCAGCGGCCACAAACGTACGACGGGAAGGCACCTTGGGATGCCTACCACATCCAGTTCGAGGTGACCGCGCAGATCAACGGTTGGGGAGAACGGGAGAAAGCGAGTTTCCTCATCTCCAGCCTGACGGGACAAGCGCTGACAGTCCTGGAAACCATCCCACCCGAAGGCAGGAATGACTACACTGCCCTCGTTCGGACCCTCCGTGACAGGTTTCAAGATTCCCGAAATGCAGACCAGGCTAAGGCAGCACTCTACACGAGAAAGCGCAAAAAGGGAGAATCACTCATCGAGTTGGCGGCTGACATCGAGAGGCTGGTGAGGCGAGCGCACCCTGCGTTTAACAGGGAGGCAATCGACGATTTGGCTCGGGAGAAGTTCATAGATGCCCTCGTCGACGACGAAGCGAAACGCCAAGTACAGGTGTTGGCTCCCTCTACCTTGGCGGAAGCAGTCAACACCGCTCTCCGTGTCGAGGCTATCGCTCAACGCGAGGAAGCGACCCAGCGAGCATCTCACCCTCACAGGATCAGAGCCATTGGCAGCCAGGAGAAGTCGGAGGGTGACGGCGACACTCTCTCTCTGAACCAGTTTCGCCAGCTGATGGCGGAGTTCTTGGAGAAGATGCAAAACCGCTCTTTCCGTCAAGACGGACAGCGAGGGCAGATCAGATGTTATAATTGCGACAAGATAGGTCACATCGCTCGCCGCTGTCCACAGAGGAAGGAGAAAGCCACCACCTCCCAGGAAAACTCCACCCTGCACCGGCTCAAGAGCGTGCGCGTAGACCCAGGAGGACCGGCGATCGAGGTGCACATCGACGGCAACCGTCATCAGGCACTGATCGACTCAGGAGCGACCATTTCGGTGATAAAGACTGGTCTGTACCCCTTCCAGAGAAGAGAGGAATCAGCGATGGTGCTCACTGACGTCATGAACAGACCGATCCCTGTGCACGGCGTCGTGACAGTGAAGGTGAAGGCCGGTGAGCTTGTTATCTCTCACCCCTTCGTGATCGCCGATATAGAAGATGACGTCATCCTGGGGATAGACTTTTTGCAGAAGCATTGCTGTGTTATAGACTGGGGACAGTTCCTCCTGCTGATTGATGGGCACCACGTGCAGTTGAAGGGTCTTGGGGGTGAAGGGAATGCTTCACTGCGGCCCTCGGGTGCGTTGAGACGGATCGCCGCTCAAGAGACGCCTCTGGCAGTCGCACAGAGACAGGATCCGGACCTGCAGCCCATCATCCGCTGGATGGAGGACAGGCCTGTCCGCCCACCCTGGAGGAAGGTCGCCGTTACCAGCCCTGTCACCAAGGCATACTGGACCCAGTGGGATGCCTTGCAGCTGACGGATGGAGCGCTGTACAGAAAGTGGATGGACGAGAAGGGAGAAACCTGCCGCCTTCTCCCTGTTCTGCCGAGAGCCATGCAGGAGGAAGCGCTGAGACAGGTACACGATGACCCAGCAGCTGGCCACCTCGGAAGGCAGAAGACGTACCGACGCGTCTGTGAGCGGTACTTTTGGATTGGTCGACACAAGTCCGTTCGCAACTTGTGCCGGCGCTGTGCCATCTGTGCCTCACGGACAAGACCCCACAGTCGCCGTAGTGGCTCTAGCAAGACTGACAGTTCTGCAGTGATCGCCAGGCCATTGGTGGATATCCCCCGTGAAGTGCCCCAGGGTGTGGAACCGCTCCAGGGTATGCTGCAGGCAGTGGAAAAGTCCGCAAGGACACACCTGCAGCGGAGCGTGGACGGAGTAAAGACTGGTTACGACCGCAAGGCCTATCACTAGATCTATCCTGATGGCACTGCACCATGGTACTCCAACCCACAGGCTGAGAAAGAATGCACCACAAAGCTGGCCAGGCCGCCGGCAGGACGTTACGTGAACCGTGTCCGTCTCTGGAAGTACCAGGGAGAACTACCGCCGGACTGGTGGCAGTCGCCACGACGTCACCCTGACCCGACCGACGACGAGCCCACAGAGAGAGACACTGTACCAGGGTCTTCCTCGGAAGACGAGAGCGTGGATGGAGCGACCCCTGATTACGTACAGACATACACGCGGCGAGGGCGACGTGTGACGCGCCCCTCTCGCTTCCTGTGAGGAGTTCTTTATTTTCAGTGACAGTATGGACAGTGGTCTTGCAGACATTGACCCCATGGACTGGGCAGATGCTACCGCAAGGAAGCTTTCGCCCATGTGTCAGGTTTCTGCATCTATGCCACTCATTTCGTAATTTTTGAACTACCTGGACTGGGGATTGACTTTTTCCCGGTATTTCGTTGTTGTTGTTGTTGATGATAATGTTGTTGCTAGTTGTGTATTTTTGAGGTGTTAGTTTATAGTGTTTTGTAAATTGAATGATGGAGTTGTAAATGTAGTGAGACCGACGAGGTCGTTTCGGTCTTTAGGGGAGGAGCTATGTTGTGAATATTCTAGATAATGCTGGCAACGTCGCAGGCGCAGTTGATTGTTGTGTATTGGTCAGGTCACGGCCTTGACCCGCGCGCGACCGAGTTAGGCTAATATTAGCTTGTTGTGACACAGTAAGTCAGTCGCGTCGCAGTTAGGAATGTGGGAGTATGTTCGATATCGTACTGGTAGTTTCTAGAATTTGTGTAAAGGTATATAAGGAGCGAAAGCGAGTGAGAGGGAGAGAGCAGCAGATACGACAGAGTTAAAGGTGAGAGCTTTGACCCTGTACAGAGCGAGTTTCTGCTGTGTGCTAGCGAGCCTCTGCAGTACTGTAAGCAGAGTGAAGCTGCGACGTAGTGCGACGATTATTGCTGTTGGCTCATTTTCACCACTGTAGTCGATCAGTGTGTGAATAAAGTTCATTGGAAACGATCACCGGAGTCTGTCACTGTGACTTCCTAGCGCAAGCCAGGAGAACCCCCGTACATCAAGATATTGCAGAGAAGAGTGCAACACTTTGATTGGTAACAGTACCGTGCCTGTGATCCCAGAGAGCATGTCAGCAAAGTAATGGCTCAGTGTAGGATAAGGCTAATTCATTACTGGCAAATGATCTATTCGCTATCCTCACAAAAACCCTTTGACAGCTCAGCGATGAAAAGAATTTCACCAAACGATGTGCTTGATCCCATCATCTATGCTGCATCAAGAACAGATCTACGAAATAAAGTAACGATGAATCAGTTCAGAAGCCCTTTCAGATGCTTTTGTCAACATTTGTGCATTAATGTAGTAAAATAGCATCACTATCAATCAACGCGTGTCATTGGGCTTAGACATAGTATTCACACACAAAAATCTGCCAAGCAGGCGATGTCATTTTACAAGATACAGTGAAAATCTCATTGATGAAAGTTTACTTACAAGCAAGAGCGGTAACACATAGACAATCATACAATCACATTCTGTATGCATTCTTTTGCACTTGCTTGTATGTTTGCCTGTGTGTCTATCTGTGCATCTATTTGTGAATCTGCAAGGGTAATATTCACTCTCTCTCTCTCTCTCTCTCTCTCTCTCTCTCTCTCTCTCTCTCTCTCTCTCTCTCTCTCTCTCTCTTTCTCTCTGTCTCTATCTCTGTGCGTGTGGGTGCGTGCGTGCGTGCGTACATGTGTGTGCGTCCGTGCGTGCATGTGTGTACGTGCGTTTTGTGTGCGCGTATGTGTGTGCATGCGTGTGTGTGTTTGTGTGTGCGCGTATGTGTGCGTTTGTGTGTGTGCGTGCATGTATACATTTATGCGGAAGTATGCGTGTGCGTGCGTATATGCGTGCATGCGTGCGCGTGTGCGCGTGTGCGCGTGTGTGAGCTAACCTGGCGTCTCTTGAAGATCTTGCAGGCTGATGTGAGAATGGCCAGCACGAGAAAGACCATAAGCACGGACGGCACGAGCAGCGTGATGACTGAGTCCATGTAGGTCATGACAAGCAGCACGTGCTGGTAGTGCTCGTACTGTGTGCACATGGCTGTCCCTCCCGTATCCACCACCCCAGTTGTCCACAGAGGAAAGTTATACAAGGCCAGGGCGATGAAAACGAAACTGCCGATGACGACGAGGGCTTTTTCCCTACAACACCAGGTGGCCACGCGCAGAGGATGGGAAATGCGGATGAAGTTCTCCGCCGTGATGATCACCACGAACCAGACGGAGAGGAAGGCACAGACGTAGCTCAAGAACACGGTCACCTGGAGAGTGAACGACAATGGAGTAAGTGATATACTGCATGGACAAGTTGATGAACATGCGTATGGATTGAATGATGATGGGAAGAATGATGAATGTATATTGATGGATAAAGTTGTAGGTGGATGATATGGATGAAGAGATGTATAGACGAATATCTCTCTCTTCTCTGTCTCTCTCTGTCTCTCTCTCTCTCACTCTCGCTCTCTCTCTCCTCTCTCTCCTCTCTCTCCTCTCTCTCTCTCTCCCTCTCTCTCTCTCTCTCTCTCTCTCTCTCTCTCTCTCCCTCTCCCTCCCCTCTCTCTCTCTCTCTCTCTTCTCTCTCTCTCTCTCTCTCTCCCTCCCTCTCTCCTCCCTCCCTCCCTTCCTCCCTCCCTCCCTCCCTCTCTCCCTCCCTCTCTCTCTCCCTCTCTGTCTCTCTCTCTCTCTCTCTCTCTCTCGTCTCTCTCTCTCCCTCTCCCTCCCTCCCTCCCTCCCTCCCTCCCTCCCTCTCTCTCTCTCTCTCTCTCCCTCTCTCTCTCTCTCTCTCTCCCTCTCTCTCTCTCTCTCTCTCTCTCTCTCTCTCTCCCCTCTCTCTCTCTCTCTCTCTCTCTCTCTCTCTCTCTCCCCCCCCTCTCTCTCTCTCTCTCTCTCTCTCTCTCTCAACACTTCCACATCTCCACAAGCGTCTCACCTGGCACACTCCGTTCATTGTAATGATGGGGACGCGGATGCGGAAGAGCCAGATAATGAAGAGGGAGACGAGGAATCCGATGTCGGACACGCTCTTGGAGGCCAGGAAGAGGCAGCACGAGGTGGTGCGAAGAGGAGGGCTCAGGAAGGCACCGACTGCCAAGACGTTGCCCACGATGCCCACCAGGCAGACGAAGGGGAGAAGCACCGTCTGAATCCTCATCACCACCACGTAGGCAGCCTTCATTCCGGCATTACCTGACATAGGCGTGGAGGCGTTCGTGTCGAAGTCCTCGTCCAAAGGTGACCTGACCACCATAAGGCTGTAGTTACCTGCTCCTGGCGTGGTCTCGTTGAAAGCTGCCAGATAAGGCATTGGTGTTCCCAGAAACTCCATGGCTGGTCTTCTTGGGAGAGAGGGTGACCTGAGGTTCTAGTCAGATTGAGGGAAGTGGTGAGTATCACGGAGTTGGATGTGCGTGGCCATTTCCTGAAGAGAATTCTGCTTGCAAACTGCCGTGCTTCGACGAAGACTGGGCTGCAGTGTCATCAAGTGTATAGGACGACAGATAGCGCGGGATTTCCTTGACAGCATGAAGACCGTTGACGCTCGACGCTCTTGACTCTATGCAGACGATTCTATCTTGCAGTTTGGTTGTGGCTTTAAAAATGCTTTTCTTGCTCTAATGTACTGCATTGGTTGGTTTATCGCGCCTCGTTCTTAGGGCGTATTCAGTAGTCATTTGATGTTTTTTCGCAGCGCACAGAGATGAGCCTTTAACGCCATGAATCCCCGATGATAGGCAATGACAAGACAGAGATAATGGACATCCACAGGTCGTCGTTACTGGCTTCTATTTGTGTGTGTTCTGGAACACACAGACAGAAAATTGCTTATGGAGACGGAAGTCTCTGGTGATATTCCGTGGTCTTTTTGCCGATTGATCCTCTGTCGTATCTGCAACAAAAGAACAGCGACGGTCATTGACAGGGAGGCCTTGGAGTAGCTTTGTCAACAAGAATCTGTGGAGGAAGACAATGGCGTAGCAGACACTTTGTTCGAGGCTGATATATAACATATTGTCTTCACCAGGAAAACTTCCTTCCAAAGAGAGACATCAACAGATGTTTACTGCATGATGAAGTGCGTCTGCTCTCTGGAGAAATCACTCGAAAGTTCAGAGAGCTTTTCCACCCGAACAGAAGTAGGATTGCCTGGGGTGAATAGAAGTTGCGAACGAATAAGAAGTACTCCAGTGAAACGTCGGTGGAGATGTATTTTTCGACCGTTGATTGATCAGGCAACAGCCTCTAGAAAGTTCCATGTTTTGACAATGGGCTTCATCTTGTGTTGGACTTGCTGCCTTTGAGACCAGTACCTTCGAAGTAAATCTCGTAATTTAAAAACAGATGCCTCAAAGAGACTGACAACTATGTAAGACATAATCGCGCAGTGGATTAAACATTTTTGGGGATAACTGAATAGCAAATACACGAACTCGAGAGAGGACCAGCGATAGCGTGCATGCATTTACTTGGATGCCTGTGCGTGGTCACTGAGACTACAACCGCCATGTCCAAAAGCAACGCATACATGACTACCCAATGTTATCGCCTATACCAAACATGTAGAACGTCTTATCTTTGCTATGCAAACTCGAACACCTTCACGAATTATCGAACAGACTTATTTCAAGCCGCTTGGGGTGAAGTCCTTTCATCTTTCTCCATTTGGCAACACATCTTGGACGAAGAAGGCGGAGAAGGAGAAAAAATCCGACGTATTAAGTTTCTTTGCAGGACCTTTTGCTCCAGACATATTCATTATAAAAAGGCATGCTGAAAGTTAGATTTTCTTATCGTTTCTGCGAGGCGTTAGCAATATCATGATTTTAACAGTCAATCTCGGAGGGAGGGGGAAGGGAGGGAGGGAGAGAGAAAGAGAGAAAGAGAGAGTGAAGGTGAGAGAAAGTGAGAGAGAGAGTGAGAGTAGTGACAACAGTATTTTGCATGGAAAGAAGCACCGATGAACTTAGCACCCCTGTCTGTGAAGAAAGATGTACAGAGCTTCGTCACGACTGGTTGTCAGGGGGTGTCTGTGCAAATATTGAGTTTACAGGCTGTGCTGGCTCTCAGATGCCAGTGTGCACGTGACCTTTTTCTGCACGGAATCAGTGGGATTGGTGATCATAAGTCCATAGTCATAAGAACTTCTGCACTGACAGATTACTGATGTTTGGTCGAGGCACGTCAGTGGATATTTGTAGCACTTCCTGAATTGTGTTGCTCTTGAAGTTCGCTAAGAACAGATTAGACGAACATCAATGATATAAAGTGAAACATAAGGAATGAAAAGATTCACACGGGGTCACTTCCAGATCTGATGGACGCCGCCATGTTGGCCCAAAACGGAGACAGATTAGGACACTCAACGCAGTTTGCACGTCTGATGACTTATTTGTTCTTATCGCCTTTAGAAGAAATCAGTGACATAATGGCCAGTGCCTCACCTCCTCTCCGTACAGTCACAAAGAACATTAATCATCTACATTCTTAAAAGGTTAATCCTTCATTAAACCAGAATGTCTACAATTCCAAGCGATCCTAGTAGCAATATTTATGTTGTCTTCCGGATTCCGACTGTCCATGTTTTATCTACATAAACCATCGAAACATGACGTATCGCTGTGCCTTTATGCAATGCACTTGTCATGGTTTTATCATCTATGCTTGAAAATAGCGAAAGTCAGTGAGAAATTACTCCTCTGAGAGACTAAAGAGGAAGTCCTCAGAAGCGAATGAGGATCTTGCGAGTATTTCAACAAGACACATTTTCTATACATTTGACATATTTACATGTCAAACTATTTACAGGGTATATGATGATTAAAAACTGAATGTAAACGGCACATTTATTCATAGACAATGTTGGAGACGTCGAGAAGTTTTTAAAAATGGACCATAAAATACACCATGTCGGGATCTATATCACAGAAAAAGTGATGAGTTGCATTCTCTCCGTTCTTTGTATTTTGGGTTCACACACATTTCTGTACATTATCTTCCTTCCCGGAGTCTATGGTAAAGATGATTGACGCGAAGTTGCTTTCCTTCTCCCTGGACAAACCCAGGGAAACGTGATGCCCCTGGCTAGGCCCAAGTTAGATGGGTCTAAAGAGACATGACTCCTCTCTACACCAGCTGCCAGTGGAACGAGTGCTTTTATAGATGTTGACACTCTACAACAAAGCTTTTTCTCGGGCTGCCTTTCTGGAGGAGAAATTGGAACAATAGCCCAGATCTCCCAGCTCCTGTCTGATTTTCAGCCACGTGAGGTAAACACGAGGTGGACCGGAAGAAAAGGTCGAGATGGGCAGCACGACACGAGGAATGGCACCTAGGGAGATTCCGTGCTCAGTAGGACCGTTCTGTTACCCACGCCTCGACCCTAAACCTTAGGATTGCCCGAGTTTCTGGCTTTGCAGGCAAATGCAGGATGTCGGTAAAGAGCAATAACTGCTAACCTGAAGAGGAAGTAAACTCATTTCAAGCGTCGGAGGAAGTGCCGTAAAAGACAGAAGTGATTATCTAAAACATCGGACACAACTGTCCAGAAAAGAGGTATCGGGCATTGGTCTCAATCCGAAATTGTGTGGAGGGAAATAAGACTCGAACGGAGCAGATCTAGAACGTCAGTGTATTGGCTTTGTCATGGCGCGAATGTCCCGCTTCAGTCAGGCCGCGGCGTTGGATCTGGATAAGCCGACCAAGTTGTGCAGTGAAAAGTATTAACTCGTCCATCACTGCTCATTTTCTATATTGGTTGCTCTAAGCCAGCAAACATAAGCTTTTCGCCTTCTGATCGGAAAAGGAACATTCGTCAAACGCCTTTCCAGCTTTGGAAGAAACCAGAGATTCGTCTCAAAACAATTTGCACGTTGAACAGTAGAACTAGAAATGGTTTTGTCAAAATGGAAGGAGGTATAAATTGATCATGGGAACTTTTATGTTACTTGCAGACTAGAACCTTATTTGGAAACCACCTTCTATTTGTACAACTTTCTCTGCGTCTTTATTCGTCGTGTCTCTTCGGATGAAACCGTCCAGAAAATTGTATTTAAGGAATTACAGGAGTGGCATCACTCTTCAAAATTTCAGGTCCTGCTATGCCATTCCATCAAAATAAAACACTCCGCCGTGTGGTTCTTCGGTGACGACTTCGAATGCATTCAGCACCCATCCTCCACAGACTATTTGCATAACTCATTCCATATTCAGCAAGCGCGGGGAACGACATCCAAAAATAAGACTGCAAAACCGATGCGATATTAAGTTCGCATTGGGCTTTTGTGGAGGCACTGCCACTCTCGTCACATGTATGGTCGATGTTAAAAAAAGACATCACAATATGGAGCCTGCACGACTGCGTGAGAGTTTGAACAAATCTTGAGGTGTCCGATTTAGAATAGACGCAATCTGCACGACAACTGAAATAGAAGTCACGGTCTGGAAGCATTCATCGCATTAAAAACTGCTGATTGTACAAGCTGTTCAGAAGACGCTCCTCCTGCAGAGTGTGTGAAGGAGTGCAAGTGATAAACGTTGTCGGTCACTCTTTGTTGTGCAGCTCGTTTGCATTGGCCAGTCTCTGTTCCTGGTTGAATGTTACATTCAGAGTGCAAAGTGAGACAACTGAAGTAGCCCACGACATGCAGGAATAGAATGAAATCTATTTGCGTGTTTTAATGAAATTAGTTTTTTAATGATTAATCACCTGCACCTCAGGCTTCTCTTCTTCACCCCCACCCCCACCCCCTCTCCCACCTACCCATTCCCATTCCCTTTCAAAATGCCATTCTAAAGTCAGTTATCAGAGAAGAAAAAACTTCCGAAAATCAACCACAAAATAATACTAGTGGGATTTTCACATGAATAGTAAAAGAAACAGTGACCAGTTTAGTGCTCAAGTCGTTTTTGAAAGACTGTCATATAAATTGCTTCGTGCGATCGAATGACAGTACTAGCAATTTTCAGAAAGGTCGGTAGAACTCGCAGGCTGTAAAAGTACCCCACTGCCATTTCCAAAACGTCAGGACTCCATGGACAAAGGACCAAGTGAATCAGGCGGGGCGCTATGGGAGTAAGAAACTTATTTTTGCACTGGTTTCGCAACCTCCTCATGAAATAGTTCCATTTCGTCCTCGACATTTTGCTGAGTTCCTCTCACTTGAACCACACAAGCCACTACACGTGTTACATCTCGACATCATCCCTCGATGGAAATGCATTTGGTTTCGTTTTTTTTCATCAAGTTTTATCGCAATCGGATCTTTATAAGAGCATTACGTATTCAATTGATCACTTTATCCGCATATTCCTCCGCACGTGTTATGACTTGACATCTTCCATAAGTGGAAATGCATTTTGTTTTTCGATATATTCTATCGCAGTTGTATCCTTGTAAAAGACGTTCATATTTGCTCAATTACAAATCTGCGAAAATACGATCTGTTACATTATAGCAAAACAAAGTGGCCACGGTAACATGGCCAACAAAAATAGGGTCGGTAGGTCGGTCTGAACTTTTGTGTATGTTGTTTTTGTTTTAGAAGAGACCAGGTTAAACATAAATTAAGTATCTCTTTGGCTGAAAATGCTTTCTTAAAACGTACATAGCTGATTCCCTGAGTGCTCGTAGGGCAGGGAAAATGGAACGGCACGCAGTTTGGTGTTCACCGTCAATTTTTAAATGTTATTTCTTTTTCCTTTGGAACGATTGGAAAAAGAGTTTAGGGTCAGCAGGGAAAATTAGGATCATTCGGGATACTGTAACCACAACTTTTCTTTTTGGTTTTATATATTCCACACGACCCCCCACCCCCTCAATACCGTACACACAACTGATCAATATCATTTAATTTATTTTCAATTACTGCGAAACAGAGTTCAAACCGGATCCTATCTCATGCTTGTCTAGTTTACCATCTTTCGAACAACTGCAGGAAGGTCAGTTTCTGACAATAAAAATCAATGCACTGATAAGTGAAGGAGGTACAAAAAAGAGCCACGCAAATATTCTTTTGAGTAGATATTTCAGTCACGGGTTTCGTCAGGCTTGTACACAACAGTTTATGACTTGAATTATTGTTTTGTAAAATCTATAGGGGATTTCCAGTTTTTGTCTCATCCAATCTTGGGTGTGCATTTGTCTCCAAATGCGAGTTGTCGCAGTCTTGTTATGGCAATTTTTTAATGTCCAGTGTGGTAGAGCAATTTTAGTGTCCTATTCATGTTCCGTACTCGAAAACGCTCAAGACCTGTGTCTAATATACACATGACTATTCCTTTTACCAAGTGCTCGTCTCCAAAAACACTGATTTAATATGGTTAGGTTTACACAATGTTTACCTAAGGCTATGGCCTGCATCGTTCAATTTCGATGACAAAATGATGAAGCGAGTTGAACCAGCTTCTCTGATTTGTGTTCGACCAGGTATGGGCTTTTCTTTTGTCGTCAGGGGTTGGAAAGCCTCTTATACAACTTCACCGTTGAATTGTTAATGGACAGACTGTATTACTTGTGTCCATTTTGTGCTCAGGGAGTTGTAGTTATCAAGGAAAAATACACGTGGGAAGGAATGCCAATTCTTTGCTGCGAGAACTTTGAGTTTTCAGTTTCTGGTTGCTTTTAATACGCTACCCGCCACTGGAAAATATCTTGTGGAATAGAGAGAGAGAGAGAGAGAGAGAGAGAAAGAGAGAGAGAAAGAGAGAAAGAGAGAGAGAGAGTTCGAAATGAATCAAATCGGTCCGTGTGTGCAGTGTAAGGCAATGTCTCTGGTTTACGTACAACGGAGTTCAATTCTTTCTCTTCCGTACCTCGAGACTCTGATGCCCGGACATCAATGGAGAAAACAGGGCAACATTTCCCATTTGCAGGCACAGTATCTCCTGTCGCCCACTTCCTGTCTCTCCCGGGTCTCGTCCAGGGTGCCGGTGGAAGTCAATCCCAGACTGGACAGACTTAACTCCCCTGACGTCTGACCGACAGGTCATTTAACGATCTCCCTTGAGAGTTGGCCTTGCTGCCGTGCTGACTCGGCCATCCAAGCGCTTGTCAATAAACTACAGTGGACGCACTTGTTTTAGACTGGACAGTTTACCAGTGCCTTCTGAGAGTGCAGCTTGGATAAGAGAGCTGCTTTCTCCTGTTTAGCTCTGTTTTGTAATATTTTGAGGGCGTTATCGCAAGGACGTCTTCATTTCGAAATTTAGCAGGAAAGGGAAACTTTTTTTCGACGGCTTGAATTTGTGGTCGAAGAATTATTGATTGTATGTCCGAATGTGTGTGTGTGTGTGTGTGTGTGTGTGTGTGTGTGTGTGTGTGTGTGTGTGTGTGTGTGTGTGTACGTGCGAGCGTGCGTGCGTGTGTGTGTGTCCATCTGTCCATCACAATCAAAATATTAAAATAAGGATAAAAATGGTTATTAGATTAATAGATACATATAGTACACGGATTTTGGAAATGTTTTCTTTAATCTTTGTTACAGAATATACATTATTCCATATGCGATTACTTCGCGAGAGTAATCATGTCATACGTTATTTAGATTGGAAACATGGGATTTAATTCATGTTTGATACTAGATTTCACAACTGTTTCAACAAAACGAGTGTAACTGTTGGACTTCTCCGGAACAGAAGTTTGGACTGCCGTGAGTTTTCTACACTGGAGCTCACCAGGTCATGTCTCTGCGTGCAAGTGTATGGAAGAGTTCGTAAAGGAAGAACGCAATGCTTCGTTAGTGTTTTCATATCATTCTGTCCTACAGGAATAGTTGAAAGGCCATCAGAATTTAGTCGCCTTCAAAAATAACCCCTTAAACTAGTTAAAACTTTTCTATTTACTGTCATCATTATAACTAGAGAGCACTCTGATAGTGCAAACCTGTGCCAAGGAAGCAAACAATCCTTTTCTTTGGCCTGCATAATTCAGGCAGACTGTTCTGCTAGCCAGGCTTGACGCTAGGAAGTTTAAATCATTTTAGCGTCTCCTAGCGGTTTCTGAGGGTGTGACGCATTCGCCGTCGTCATCAATTCCTTGAAGTCATCAACTTCGCGATGCCCGATACAACTTCTATTTATGGTTCCAATTCCAAAACTAGATAACAGGTTACCTCCACAATTTAGGAGATCGTTCCCAGTGTAATAACCCTGACTTTGCACCAAATGTAATCAGAATGCGATTTGAATTTTTATATATAGAGGAAACCATAATCTCCTTGGTGGAGGTAACAAACAGAAATCTAAAGCTGACTCCAGACAGAAGCCCGATCGGAAAGCCTGCCAACTCGTTTGTTGTGAAAGCAATTCTTTCCGCAGATAAATACGTAGAAGATCCGATCTAGTAGACAGGCATGGGGCGAAGGTATAGACTTATGAATCATTCTATCCCTTTGCATTGCCAAGCAACACGCACAACCTTTTGCAGTACAGACAATCAGTGCATGTACCGAAGAGAATGAGGTCAACTCGGATTTCTCTCAGGAAAA
Organism: Theodoxus fluviatilis; assembly: GCA_034096865.1. Taxonomy (NCBI): domain Eukaryota; kingdom Metazoa; phylum Mollusca; class Gastropoda; order Cycloneritida; family Neritidae; genus Theodoxus; species Theodoxus fluviatilis. The sequence continues at coordinate 14,907 of JAWQFJ010033795.1, forward strand.
GAAGTATCGCACAAACTATGGTAACGTTAGAGAAATTGTCATAATTTCGTCACGTGCGTGCCAGGCAAGATTTTTAGAGCGTCAGTACATTGCTGGTAAAGCGTTCAGGGAGAACAATCGATCATCAGGTACAAATGAAGCCAGTAATGTAATTGCAAATGCACAGAGGAGTTGAACCCTGCCATTTCAGAACAATACATTCGAGAGGAAAAGCAATAAACACGTAGTTTCTCTTATAGGGTAACAGCCTGCAATAATGTACGAGGGAAGTCACTCCAGCGTCGTTGGACACAGCAGCAACATATGGTGATTTCACTGGTGGAAAATGGAGCCTAACAATGACGGATGATTCTGACCCTGCTACGGCGCTTTAGACAGAATGGCACTAAGATAATGTCACTGTAGTCGTGACATTCAGTGAGTCACGAGCCGTTCGTCAGCTGGCAGTAAATAACTGCAGGTCTTGCCAGAGGCACTTGCAACGGCATGTTCTAATGTACCGACTGTCTGGGACAGAGAAGGAGAGGACCAACCTTACCTATATATCAGTGACTTCACTGAAAGAGTGCGACAGCAACATTTGCAAGCTCTTCTTCTAATGACCATTGTGGAAGTACGGTTCATATACTTCTTGCATTGTTCGCACATACAAACGGCAGTAACTATCATTGCCCTTCAAGTACAGTTAAGTCCAAGTAGCTTATGTGAATCTGACAAATGTCTTCATTCGTGACGCTTACTTATCTGATTGCTGCCCTTTAGTTCATCAGCTGGCTTTGAAGATTCAATATGAAATACCCACCGAAACGAAAAGCCTATTGTTTTAAAACCCCACCTATTAGAGATTCAAATGAACGACTGCAACCCGAGATCAGCTTTAAAAAAGCTATATCTCTGTGCTTCCCTGATACAACAGTGAAGTAAATACGAAGGGTTCCGACGGTTAAAGATATTGCCCTTGTATGTTCTGCACAAGGTACCGTAAACTATGCTGTTCCCCAAGAACGCTGTTTTCAGACAATCAGGTCTAGATCTAACGCCTTCTGCACTCGGTTTCCATTCAACAAATCTACTGCAACCGAAACTGATGTCCGGGGCGGCAACGTACAGATGGTCAATCATTCTAATTGCTTCATGAAAGTTCCAAGAACGTAATGCGGTTAAGGGTGACCTTCTCACCACCCCTTCTACCCCGCCCCGTTCTTTCCCTAGGGGTCAGCACCTTTACGACTGAAAGAGTGCCTGGGACGAGGTGGCTTCTACTCCCACGTGTGTTTTTTCTCCCATTTTCGCATCATCGACTAATTCCGGTCCGCAGGGAATTTCTATCAGAGAGGCTGTTGGAAGTCCTCTCCTACCTCCATTCCGAAAGGACCCCAATGCAACGCCATGAACACTCGTTGTCAGCACTTGTAATTCAGCTTTTCGAAAGTAAGGAATCCCTGAATAGAATTCGAGTGCAAAAAGTCATTCCGACCCAGATTGTCAAAGAAGCCTGAGGTGAGTTGTAATCAGGGAAAGTTTGTTTGGTGTGATGATGTGTTGGACGTCGTTCATGCGCAGTGCGCACACGCTTGATGCTGAAGCCGCTTCCTGGGCCTTTTGCCGATAGAAAAAGTAATGCCCCAAGACAAGAGCAAAATGTGCTGCTGTATTTATCAATTGCAGTATAATTTCTAGAGAAGCAGCGCGTTGAATGATTGTCCTATTAAACAAATTGGTACGTGCCTTGCATTGAAGGGGCTGAGGTTTTAGATCAGAGGTTGGCAGCTCATAAATGCAACAAATGAAAAACGAAGACAAATGGACTTGAGGTTATAGCAAAATGCGGTTTTGCTAAAACATATTTGCAGCCGAGATTATAACTGAGCCAAATAACACGACATTAATTTTTTAGTTAAACATAAAATTTTTCTTTTTAAATTGGCGCAGTGCAGAAATGTTACCTGACTGATGAAGAAAGGCATGCAATGGTCACCGCCCTTTCCAAAGAAGCGTATCAAAGCATTACAAAAATTTGACAAAAATTGGCATAACATTCTAACGATCTGCCAAGAAAGCTACTCGTCAACAATTTCATGCAATACGTTCGCAAAAATGACAGAAATTGTCATAGGAAGACGCCCAGTCCCTTACGTCACAACAAGACCATGCCTGAAGACAAATGAACTGAATAAAAGCCACTTACGACTGTAAAAGTGCTCTTAATGATGGAACAGTTTTCTGCCCTCGTACTTTAATTCCATAAGGTACTTCGCTATAATACCTCATTTCAGTGAAACTGCTAAACCCGCAATCCTTCGTTCTTCTTGTCTTTACTAATCTGAGGACACCCAAGTCTTGAAGCTTTGCACACCCTATTTTTCTTTTGCCAGCGCAAACACAAGTCACCGACAAAGCAAACTCTGTCTCTATGAAGGCTATGAACCTCAAGTCACTGCTTTGCTGGTCTGGTCGTGTCACAAGGATAGAAGACCGTCGCTTTCCCAAAGAGTTGCTGTTTTGTGAACTAATACAAATCATAGAAAGAGAGGCTGCCCACGCAAGCACCTCATAGAAAGTCTGACAGACTGTCTTCAGTGGTATGACATCTTCCCAGCTGAACTTGTCGAGACAGCCAAAGACAGAACACACTGGCGTGCTACCACAGGGAAAGCATCAAATACTTTTGAAGAGGCGCGCCGCATCAAAGCCCAGGCAGCTAGAGAACGTCGCCACCGAGCTGAGTCCATCCCTTCGACAACAGCAGACTTCCAGCGTCCTGTCTATTTATGACTTTGCAAATCCCACTTTGGAAAACAGAGCCATTCCCATGTGCACAGATGACTGCGCACGTACGTCTTCCTTGATATTTGAGGGACCACCATCGTGATGATGATCATGGGTGCAAACACAATGCGTCAGTGTGGACATTTTGCAACAGGAGGACTGTTAACTGGAGACTCGTGTCATTTGTCAGTCGATTTAATTCTGTCTCTCAAATCACGCAACAGCTGTTTCTACGTAACATTTCCAGCACGACACTCTTCGTCGCTGCTGTGGATGTATGTGGGGGGTGTATTATGCGAGCACCCCGGGACGCTCTGACCCATTTCTCATTACCTCTCATATTTTCTTTGTGCGCTAGAGCAGCCCGTTCGTTCATCAACAACGTCATCCAGCTGTGTTCCTGCTGTGAGAATTTCATTTGCCTCCTACTACGCCGTTACATGCAACAGATGCTGTTGCGGAGCTGTTTCAAATCAACGCGATGCGGCAATGCGACAGAGAGGGCATGTTATAGAACAGGTACTTGTTCGCCGAGGTAGTACTTTTCACATCACGATTCATTTGATGATTGTGGTGAATCAGAGTCCTCATTTAATTCTGAGATGTGTATCGTAAGTTGTAAACGAATTTCACTTCCGACTAGTAACTGCCGTACACAATGTAGCTTTTCAGCGTGCCTCCTGCTCTCTCTCTCTCTCTCTCTCTCTCTCTCTCTCTCTCTCTCTCTCTCTCTCTCTCTCTCTCTCTCTTTCTCTCTCTCTGTCTCTCTCTCTGTCTCTCTCTCTCTCTGTCTCTTTCTCTCTCACTCGCTCGCTCACTCTCAAAAATGGGAGAATGCCTACCCCCCCCCCCCCCCTCCCCCAACATCCATTCGATAGAATATCTGTACGTACCGAGGCAAAGGAGGTCTCGTGAAGACCAGACCACTGAAGAAAATGGCCTTAGGGTTTCAGTCGTAAATCATGTTCCACCCCGTAACTTTCTTTAATTTATGTAAACGCCACGATGTAGATCTGGATAAGCACTCTTCAGACAACAGTCCGGAGTAACGGAATTCTAGGCGTGGATACTTGGCTTCCCTGGACCTGCAGGCCAGATTTTTTTTTCATTTGTAACTCCTGAACATACTGTTGAGTGAAGTCTGCGTCACAATTCCCATGGGGAGTAATGTATGGGAGCTAATATCCCATTTATACAATCGTCTGTGCTGCATCTGGCAGCCAGTCACTTTGAGTCACAAACGAAGTTTGGACTTAGAAACTCTTCAATTACGTCGATCAAAACTTACCCCATGTGGCCAATGCCGCCACGCCGAAGACAGACAGAGAGACAGAACTCGCAGTGCAGTAGAATCCCCCCTGCTCCAATGCATAATTCAGACAGCTCTGCAGGGGATGTCTGAGCGGATGCCGCATTAGGCATCAGGACCCCACGGCGGGACGCCAGGCACGTCAATAAAGATGAAAGATAAGGGAGTCTCGGAGGAGGTTTTGTGTCTTGTTAATCTCGCTCAGTTCCTCACCGAATGAAAAATGAATACACCAACCTGGACCGCTGGTCTACCTACGACACATGGATGCAAGGTTCTGACTCCAGTGGACCGGACCAAACACGAAACCCAGAGGCGTGTATCGTTGAGAGCCACTGTGCGCAGACGTGCGCGCGCACCAGCGACTGCCAAGTAGGCCCCGGTGTGTGTTCAAAGGCCTTTACTGGCTGATCGCCATCGATTGTGCTTTCCACTGCTTCCGGCAGCCGTTATACCTTGCTGGGCGCTTCACTCGGAGCAGGAAAAGGTGGGAGGCTAAAGTGGGTGAGCGGGAGGAGTTAGAGGAGTATGGAGAGGGTGAAAGGGGGCAGGAGTGGATAAAAGCCAGGAAGTTTACTTCAGGTAGGCGTGACAAGCGTTGGGGAAGTGAGAAGACAGGGAAGAGAGGGCCAATGAGCGTAGAGGTCGATATGACACGATCATCAATGGAGAAGGAAAGAAAAACGACGGCAGGGAAGAGGCGGATACTTTTGACGATATTGAAATGAGACATAACAAGTGGAATGGGGAGAGAACAGAAGAAAATAGAATAAAGAAGTAGAGAAGTAGGAGGAAGAGGAGGAGAAAAAGGAGGAGGTAGAGGAGGAGGAGGAGGAGGAGGAGGAGAAGGAGGAGGAGGAGGAGGAGGAGGAGGAGGAAGAAAAGAGGAGGAGAAGGAGGAGGAGAAGGAGGAGAAGGAGGAGGAGGAAGAGAAGGTGAAGGAGGAAGAGAAGGGGAAGGGGGAAGAGAAGGAGGAGGAGGAGGAGGAGGAGGAGGAGGAGAAGGTAGAGAAGGAGGAGGAGGAGGTAGAGGAGAAGGAGGAAGAGGAGGAGAAAAAGGAGGAGGAGGAGGAGGAGGAGGAGGAGGAGGAGGAGGAGGAGGAGGAGGAGGAGGAGGAGGACGAGAAGTAGGAGGAGGAGGAGCACGAGAAACAGGAAGAGAAGCAGAAGGAGAAGCAGGAGCAGGAGAAGCAGGAGCATAAAAAGTAGGAGGAAGAGAAGTAGGAGGAGGAGCAGGAGGAGGACGAGGAGAAGCAGGGGCAGGAACAGAAGGAGGAGCAAGAGCAGGAGGAGAAGGAGGTGGTGGAGAAGGAGAAGGAGGAAGAGGAGTAAGAGGAAGAGGAGGAGGTGATGGAGGAGAAAGAAAAGGAGCAGGAACAGGAGCAGAAGAAGCAGGAGGATGAGCAGAATAAGGAGCAAGAGGAGGAGCAGGAGGGGGAGCAGGAGGAGGAAGAGGTGGTAGAGATGGAAGTGGAGGAGGAGGTGGAGGAGAAGGAGCAGGAGGAGGAGGAAGAGGTGGTGGAGGAGGAAGAGGAGAAGGAGGTGGAGGAGACGTAGCAGGAGGAGGAGGAGCAGGAGGAACTGCAGGAGAAGGAGGAATAACAGGAGCAGGAGGAACAGCAGGAAAAGGAGGAGGAACAGGAACAGGAGGAGGAACAGGAACAGGAGGAAGAAGAGGAACAGGAGCAAGAGAGGGAGGTCTAGCAGAAGGAGAAGAAGATGAAGAAAGAGGCGAAGGAGGACAAGAAGGTGGAGGAGGAGGAGGAGAAGGAGGAGGAGAAGGAGGAGGAGGAGGAGGAGGAGGAGGAGCAGGAGGAGCAGGAGGAGCAGGAGGAGCAGGAACAGGAGGGGCAGTAGCAGGGGCAGGAGCAGGAGCAGGAACAGAAGGAGCAGGAACAGGAGGAGCAGGAACAGGAGGGGCAGGAGCAGGAGGAACAGAAGGAGCAGGAACAGGAGGAGCAGGAGCAGGAGGAACAGAAGGAGCAGGAACAGGAGGAGCAGGAACCGGGGGAGCAGAAACAGGAGGGGAAGAAGCAGGAGCTGGAGCACAAGCAGGAGCAGAATGAGGAGCTCGAGCACAGGCAGGAGGAGCAGGTGGAAGTGCCGGAGGAGAAGTAACAGGAAGAAGAGCATAAACAAGAGCAGGACAGCAAGAGTTGTAGAGCAGGTGTAGAAGAGGCTAAACCAGGAGCGGGAGCAGAAACACGAGCGAGATGAAGTCCCGTAAATGCAGGAACAGGACCAGAGAATGGCGAGAAGGAATACAAGTAGGTACAGGAGCAGAAACAGCTGCAAGAAGAGCTGTGACAAGCGGGCAGGGCCAGGGCTGGGTGTGGGTGAAACGCCTTACTTGCAGTTGTGCGCACCTCATTTACTGACGGCCAACCAATAGGTATCGGTGCAGATCAGTTGCAGGATACGAGACCACTGATTAACAACCTGCCTTTACCCCCAACCCTCCCGCCGCCCACTCTCACCCTCTTCCCCGAGGTGCCTCTAAGCTAGTCCTGATAACAGTGACGCGTTCCTTGTAGATGCAGTTTCCTTCTCGCCATGAGCCATTCAAGACGTATTCTAAAGAAATATTTGGAGAACAGCTTGTGGCCCTGTTGTCTAATCGAAATATAGAGTGTTTTGCTACGACAGATAACCTCTTCTGTCGAAAGCAAGTTCTGTATTGAGCGTTTGGATTATCGACGAATGCCTTGTTGTTAATTTTGAAACGATAGTGTGCAGGAAGTTGCTTATTAATCAGGTCGTATCTTGGACGCGAATCACACGTGTGTTATGTTCGGAGGTAACTGCTCGCCGGCAATTCTCCACACACGTCAATGCCAAGTATCCGGTCAGTAACTCATTACTTTGTAATGCATGTTCAAAGGCCAAACTGTGCCTGGAGGAATACCGTACATCAATGAAAAAACAGCTGTGACATCTCTCCCTGTGGCGTGTCATATGAGTTGTGTATGGTTTAAATGTGGAACAGCTGTGTACGACTTGGCCACTGTCTATATCATCATCAACCCCAATTTCTATTTATACTTCTCCTCCTTCTCGTTTTTCTCCTCCTCCTTCGTCTCCTGTTTCTCCTCCTCCTTCTCGTGTTTCTGTTACTCTTCCTCCTGTTTCTCCTCCTTCGCCTGTTTCTTTTCTTCTTCTTGTTTCTCCTCCTCTTGTTTCTCCTCCTGTTTCGGCTCCTCTTGTTTTTCTTCCTCCTGTTCCTCCCGTTCCTTCTCCTGCTGTTCATCCTCCTCCTCCTGCTGTTCCTCCTCCTCCTGTACCTCCTCCTCCTCCTGTTCCCCCTCCTCCTCCTGTTCCTGTTCATCCTCCTTCTCCTGCTGTTCCTCCTCCTCCTCCTGCTCCTGTTCCTCCTCCTCCTGCTCCTCCTGCGCCTCCTCCTCCTCCTGCTCCTCCTCCTCCTCCTGCTCCTCCTCCTCCTCCTCCTCCTCCTCCTCCTCCTCCTCCTCCTCCTCCTCCTCCTCCTCCTCCTCCTCCTCCTCCTCCTCCTTCTTCTTCTCCTCCTCTTCCTTCTCTTCCTCCTTCTCATCTTTTTCCTCATCTTCTTCCTCCTCCTCCTTCTCCTGTTCCTACTCCTCCTCCCGTTCCTACTCCTCCTCCTGTTTCTCTTCGTCGTCGTCGTCCTCCTCCTCCTCCTCCTCCTCCTCCTCCTCCTCCTCCTCCTCCCCCTCCTCCTCCTCCTCCTCTTCCTCCTCCTCCTCCTCCTCCTCCTCCTCCTCCTCCTCCTCCTCCTCCTCCTCCTCCTCCTCCTCCTCCTCCTCCTCCTCCTCCTCCTCCTCCTTCTCCTCCTCCTCCTCCCCCTCATCATCATCATCATCATCATCATCATCATCATCATCATCATCATCATCATCATCATCATCATCACCATCATCATCATCATCATCATCATCATCATCATCATCATCATCATCATCAACATGTCATCAATAAGAACGCTTTCATCTTTTTTCATTCTTTCTTTTGATGTAAGCTTAGCATCGGCTTCAATTACAAATGAAATGTATGTTCATTTCCACTATCTGCACCTCTCAGTAACATTGTCAAGATTATTGTCTTCGTTGCAGATTCGTACATGATCGTATCTCAATATTTGGCGTTTGACAAAGCGAATGTCAAGCCCGACAATTCGGTTTCAGTACTTTGATATGTTGATATTCATGCTTATCCTAATGGTTTTATGAAAGAACTCCACGTGTCAGAAGGCTAGAACAAACTGCACATTACAAAAAGTCCTGAACTGAATGCTAATGCATGTAAACTGGCATTTTTAAATGTGAGAAAAAAATGAACGCGAGTCACACGTTTAAAACATATTACACAATCTCGCCTATAACAAATACAAGTCTAAGACACTTAAACTCCCACATTTACGGTAAATATTGTGTACACATACAGTCACTGTATGAAAGCGAGCAGTGCGTTTCCTACATTACATTACAAGTTATGATGTTGAATAACGAGCCAGAAACATCTCAGCCAGTAGTCAAATGAAAGGCAATTTAATCCGAGACAAGTCCATAGTGACCTTCAGTTCAGGATGTTAGCTAAAATAGTACGACCAATATTAGAACCTCGCCTCCACCACGAAAAAGACATAAAGAGTTGGAAAACAAGAGTTTTACCATGAGGAAGTGACGAGCCGGTGACCGGAAACTTTTTATCTTTTGTGTGTGTGTGACGAGAAACTTGGTTCGTGGAAGTGAAGCCAAGGAAGTGAAAGACACAGAAAGCCAGGAGCGACCAAGTGGGCGATGGAAGACCTAGACAAATAAAGAGAGCTGCATGTGTTCCAGAACCTTTTGTATTTGTCCTTGACCTCTGCGGACGGGACTCCCATGTCGGAGCCCTTGTGAGAAGTGGTTTGAGAGGCCCTACACTGGCTTCGTCATCGTCTTCTGACAGGCGATGACACACAACGCTGTCTACATGCGCGCTCACTCGTGCATACACGCACGAACGAACGCATATTAGTTGTCATGGTGCTGTCGCACAACACAATGCAATACAGAACCGTATGAAACAATACAGTACAACACAATACAACACAACACAATACAGCACATTACAACACAATACAACACAATACAATACAATACAACGCAATACAATACAGCACTATACAACGTAATGAATAAATACAATACAAAACAATGCGATGCAATACAATGCGATGCAATGCAATACAATTCTCTACAATACAATACATGCAATACATGCAATACAATGCAATGCAATGCATTTCAATGCTTTTAAAAGCAATACAATGCAAAATAACACAACACAATACAATAAATAGATACAATGCAAAACAATACAATACAGCACAAAACAACACAAAACAAAGCAATACAATACAATGCAATCATAATAATTCAGAATAGTACATTAACAAACTGATCATGCAAAGAATAAAACAACATACTGTGTAGAATACAAATTATCATAGAATCAATTGTCTGCATCATTTAGAAAATCGGACTTGCCGGTATGAAGAAGAAAGGCATTAGCTATTGTCGAAGCTCAACAAACAGTATCAGGGCAGCCTTTTTCGCCCAGACTCATAGGAAAGGAAACAAATTAAGTTAATCCAGGAAATGTCGAGCTCTGTGCCTGACAGACCGAGATAAAATCACGTGGTGGCCACACAAAATGGAGATCGCGACTGTGAAAACATGTATGCGTCTCTGAAGAAACGGTTGACTAGTCTGAGATATGCCTTGCTATTCCTGGCCTATGTGCGAACAGAAAGGGGGCATATCTTTAAATGCTTTTTAAAGTTGGTCGCCAGAATTAGAAGTTGTCAGTCTACGCTTGTCTTCAGTTGCTTTCCTTTGTTCAGGGAGGAAGTCATGTTGGATAGTGCTGAAGCCTTCTTTTCCTTTGCTGTTTTCGTTCTGGATTGGCATTTCTCAAACTTTACATGTGTCTCCTTACTGTTGTATGACAGCCTTATTGTTGGCTTAGAATTCATTGACTCACTTTAGCCATATCTTGTTTTCTGGGTGAAGTTATTATCGGAGTTTTTCCAAGCCCGAAAAGTATTTTTCCTTAACACAATAACAAAAAGAATACACAATTTTCAGAGGCTTTTAAAGAAGTCCAGTATTTTGCTTCGCCAGTGAATCTTTTTGGCGTAGACATCTCCTGTTAGTTTTTCCCTGTGACGGCATGAAAGTTCCAATGCCCCTCTTACCTACGAATCTGCCACTCCAAACTATGTCTGCAGAGCCATTCTCGAGTCCGTAGGGATAGGCACGTATCCGCTCATCCTTGAACTAAGGGTAACCGCCAATCAATCAGTCACTGCTCGATAATCGCAGGTCCCTGAATGCAAATGAAGTAGCGAGGGCAGTGGGGTTTTCAGCCGGCCCCATAAGAAAGGTTCCCATGTCTCCAAATAGATTAGACAACCCAGCAGCAGTCTGCATTTTATCATCTGATCAAAGGAGTACGAGCTGATGATCCCCAAAAGAAGGGCATTACATGTAACACGCACCAGAAGCTTCCATCGCTATTAAGGGAGACAGGATGACGTTAATTGCAGCGCAATGAACTGTATCGTATCGCCCTGACGAGTTGAAGGCCAAGAGTAATTACACTGAACAGTTTGCGAGGCTCATGAAGATCCAGCGTCACACTTTCCATGCGACACATGCGCGGAAAGAACGGCTGATGCAGCAGAGATCTAACACTTCTGCGATCTTTTGTGCTGGCAGGAGATGCAGGTTTCAGAACTGTGTGAGGTTTTTAGATGCAGTTTCCCAGGAATACGGTAGGCTAGCAGTCGAAGGCAGTCCAGTTGAGGCGCTTTGAGTTTCGAAAGGAATTTCAAAAAGGTTAAGAAACGAGTGCTCAAGGGGAGCACCCTCACGGACTGGTTTATGTTAGAGAAAAGTTTGGCCTTCGCGCGCGCGCGCCGTGAGCCCTCTTCTCTAATACTAATACTAATTTTATTTCCTGCTCAAATACATGAGAATTTGTTGCGGGGACTTTCACCCCCGGTCGCCACTGCGCAGCGCCCACTACCCGGTTTTACTCCTCGGTAGGAGAGGCAAGGCGGGTGAAGCACCTTGCCCTGGGTAGGAGAGGCAAGGCGGGTGAAGCACCTTGCCCAAGGATGCAACTCTAGAATCCGGGCAGAACTGAACACTGCACCAGCTAGCCGCAAGGCGAGCGACTTAGCCACTGTAATACTAGAGCCTCTAAGCATTTTTGGTCATGCGCCTTTAGTCGGATTGCCTTTGACTAGCTTTGCTAGCCTCTGAAGCACGTTTTGTCTTAAAAGGTATAACAAGAACAACTACAACAAAAATGCCAAGTGATGAGCGCTCACAGCGAGCGCTCGAGAAGCCCACAGCTTTTCTCCTACTCGAACCTGTCCTAGCGGGCGCTCGCGGTGAGTGCTCATCTGTGAACATGTTACAAATGGCGTTCGAAAGGAAACGCGCCCATTGTACCGCGAGAGGATGGCCTATGATGCGCTGTTTCTGTGAAATGCGCCGCAGGATGGCTGCTCAGAGGCTATGCGGGTCAGGTCACCTTGCCATATATCCACTTGCTAGTCTCTATACTGAGCAGTGCAGTGCTGTCTATATTCGAACTTAATCTCGATCACAATCAGAAAAACACAGCGGGAAGATAAGAACAACACAGTCCCGACTGTAATAAATCAATCGAGAGTGAAACACTTTCTTTTCTGGAACTGCGCATGAGTAGTGACAAAAATGGGGCTTGCAATATGCGTCTGTTTCAAATGCGGGTATCAATCAGCGTGAGGCGCCTCTCGGAAAAAAGCACGAAGGCATTCGGATAAAAAAGATTAACGAGCGATCCGGGGAAAATATGGAAATAAAGCTTGTAATTATTGCCATTTTGCAAGGTTGCCAATTGCGTTCAAAAGTCATATCTTTCCATGTATCTTGATTTCGGGCATAGAGTTAGAGTAGTTCAGCATTGAGTAATTGATCCTATTTACTAGGTTCTTGACCTGTCATCTCTTTCATCAACAGTTCAGGCAGGAAGAAACTGTGAGACCACGAAAGCGTCAGAGTTCAAAAGGAAAAAAAGCATGAACTACGCAGTAGAGATCGAAAGCCTGTCAGAGCATGCAGATAGGCCAGGATTGCAGCTGAAAGGCCAAGCGCTGAGGAAACCGGAAACGCCAAAACGAATGGAGGAATAATGAAGGAATAGTCCGATGGAATTGTTTTCCATCAGTCACTGCGCAGTTTGTCCTTCATGACTGATGACTTGGCACGCAGGGGGTTATGAATAATCACGCTACTTTCAGTCCTCCAGGCCAGAGGAGGTGAAGGTCGCCAAAGCCATTCCTGCTTTACACATAGGGAGCTCCAACTTCATCCTGACAACACTCCTACCAAGACTCCTAGGCTAATTAATTACTGTCATTTGATGCGCATCAGTCAGACTCCTGGGTCATCCCATCTCACTTCACGGATCTCGTATCACGGCTCTCGAGTCAGACGGCTAAAGATTAAAGTCGTCGATCCCTTTTTGTCTCATTCCACGGTGCTGTTCATCCAGGTATAAAATTAACGTTACCGATTCCGTTACTTATACACTGCACATAAGTATTTCACACTAGGACACATGGATACGCTCAAGTCGGCGCGCGTGCGCATGTATGCGCACACACAGACATGCACTTGCAAATGCACGCATGCACGCGCGAACGCCGCTCAGACCGGTACACTCAAAGTTTGTTAGTCACTTGTTGGGAGTGATAATACGATCATCTGCGACAGCAAATACTATTTCATTTCATCCGCGCAGTCTTCACATAGAGACCAATGGTGGCAAATTGCATTCGGAAGGGGGATAGGGGTTGGGGTGGTGGGGGTGGGGGTGTGTGAGATTGCTTTAACCATCTGAACACTTTCACTGATGCCGTCACACGCTCGCTACAGGGAAGTGTTCTTGTACAATTCACGCAATACACGGACTCATTCTTACGGATTTTCACTTTGCATCTTGCGCTACTTATCAAGGATAGGTTGAACTTATTTGATTACACCACAATGCGATAACTTACTCTTTCGGTACTTAGAGATCAGACTTCGGTACATTTACCAACAAAGACAAGCACTCGATTTGGATAGCAAACGATAACCCTTTTGTTTTGGATTAAAGGAGCTGAAAATGTTCATGATTTTTTTTTAAGTGCTTAATAAAAAGTTGATCGTTCATCTTATCTATTTTCACTGAAGAAGGGCGTGTGCCCGAAAGTCTTTGATTTTGGTGTTAGTCGTGTGTGTTTTTTCTTATTTATTGTAATAAAAAGTTTCTGTGAAAATGCTGAACGTCCATAAAGCAACTCTTCAAAAATCAAGATCGGAAAACAATGCTAAGACAGAAATGATTTCCTCGTTACTCAGACCTTTGAGAGAGGAGAGGGAGGGGCAGAATGGTGGATCAGTTGAGTTCAGTCTCTTAACCATGAGATGGGTTGTTGAGGCACCACTGATGACTTTCAGATAATCTTCCTCGATCTCTATCCTCTGTGGCTCGCTGTGAGTCAGCAAAGGTCAAGCCTGTCCACTCTTTGATGTTGTCTTCCCACCTCTTTTTCTGCCTGCCTCTCCTTCTCCCACCTGGTACGGTACCTTGCAGGATGGTCTTGGCCAGCCCACTGCCTCTTCACACCTGACCGTACCACTTCAGCTTTCTGCTTTTCACGATTGAGAGCAGGTCTTCGTACTGACCAATTGCTCTCCTGATCCTGTTGCTGACTTCCTCATTCGTGACATGGTCTTTATATGAGATGTTCAGAATGTTGCGGTAGCATCTCATTTCAAAGGCTTGTATCCGTCTCTGTAGTTAGATGTGCGTGTCCAGGACTCGCATGCATACAAGAATACGGAGATGGCCAGCGTGCGCATGAGCCTAATCTTCGACGCGAGAGTGTTATTTCTGTCACGCCATATTGGCTTCAACTTTGCCAATGCTGCTGTTGTTTGTGCTATCCTGGACAGTGTCAGAATGATAGATAGAGCTGCATAACAATTGCCATCTTCTGTCATGAAGAATACAAACGGTGACCTCAAATCTCCATGGACTTAGTAAGATTTGAAAAACTCATGAGATAAACTGTATATTATCTCTAGGCTTTGTTCCCTTTGCCTCCAGAAGGCAAAAAACGATTCTCTGATACTGCCTCTGCCTCTGCAGCTGCAGTGTACTTGTCTTCATCATGCTCTTTTCCAGTACTTTTCCAAACAACAAACGCTACGGGTGTTTTGCCTGGACCTTGTCTTGCCAAAGCGATGATACCTTTGTTTTCTATGAATATATTCGCGATTGCGTTTACTACCCGAATAAATATATGGGAATGAACAGAAAAATGTATGTGTTATTTACAGTTGAATTTGTGAGACAGATAAGAAGGACTTGGCAGTAAATTATAGAAGAGTGACAGAACCTTTAGAAATGCAAGGTAGAAAAACACAACAATGACTGGATCCATCCATTATGAAATATAAATCTGTTATGCTGAACATAAGAGGCATATCCAATACACATTGTTAATAACACTTGGGCTTGCTAACAATGGGATAAAAACACGCACAAAAACGCCTATATAAAATACACTGCAGATACACATGCATACGCAGACACATACCTGAAAACACACATAGAACTAGAGTGACACACGCAAGCAATCACTCGCTCACTATCATGCACGTTTGTTAACGCCAACCACGGATAAATAAGATATCAATGTGCTATCGCACGTTCCCGTACAAGTACACGAGATTTAACGCACGTTCATGTTTCTTTCTACTTTGACTTGTGACATCATGTCTCCACTTAAGGCCGCCGCACACGGTGAAACATAAATATATTTATGCGCAATAAATGCACGCTTACTTGTGTGCAAGCACCTATTTCAGTAACTTGAATTTGTGATTTCCCCAAAAGAGTCACGATTTAGGACAGACTGTATTTATCTGAAACAGTTTTGTTCGTCAGCCAATGGTAATACTCCTAACCCTTTAAACCGTCTCTCTGCCGCTTACACGAGTCAACAAATGTCTTCTTCGGTTAGAATGAAACACGCTCACCTTCAGAATTACAGGGCACATATGTATGTATGTATTTTCATTTTTACTGCGCCATTATCACGATAAACATGCTCATGGCGCGACAAGACGAAATAAAAAAGTTTTGAGGCCAGTTTTAAATGCGGCCAAGGATGGACTAACCCTCAGACCCTCAGGAAGTTGGTTCCAGAGTCTCGGTCCAACAACGCTGAAGGAGCGGTCACCGAAGCTCCGTAACCTTGTTTGTGGGACAATCAATAGTCTTCTTTTTGAGGAACGGAGATTCCTTGTGGGGTTGTGAGGTCTAAGGAGTTCTCCGAGGTAGGTTGGGGCTTCACCAGTTTCACACTTAAACACGATGGAGAGGGTCTTAAATTCCACCCGTTGGCGAACTGGAAGCCAATGAAGGTCACTGAGCACAGGGGTTATGCGAGCCCACCTCGGCAGTCGCTTCACTACCCTAGCTGCAGAATTCTGAAGACACTGAAGTTTCTGCAATTGACCGTTGGTTGCAGCAGTCAGCAGACTGTTGCAGTAATCAAGATGGGACAGCACAAGAGTCACCACCAGGGCTGCTGCAGTCTTTTCAGTCAGACAATCCCTGATACTCCAAATGCGGTGTAGGTGCATGTAGCCTGAGGAGATGATTTTACGAATTTGGGGGTCTGGTGACAAGTTTTGATCTAACATGACCCCGAGATATTTCGCACTTGTGGCAAATGCTATGTTCGCCCCCGCTATGTTAATATGTGTTTCTCTGATCAATTGCCTGCTTTTTTCCCTACCAATGAGAATCACTTCAGTCTTGTCTTCATTGAGTTTGAGGTGATTGGCCGACATCCATTCCTTGATGTCACTACAGCAGTTTTGCACAGTGGACTTGTTCACCGCGAAGGCTTCATGATCTGGTTTGGAAGCCATGTAGATCATAGTGTCGTCGTCGAATAGATAGTGAGGGATGCCGTGTTGGTCGATGCGCTCGCTCAGGGGTTGCGTGTAAATTGAATACAGGAGAGGTCCCAAGATTGATCCCTGCGGTACTCCACAAGTGAGAGAAAGGTCTTTTGATGATGACTCCCCTATCTTCACCTATTGTGATCTCCCCGTCAAGTAGCTCGCGAACCAGTTTAGGGCGGTGGATGATATGCCAAAGCTCCTCAATCTGGCTATGAGTGTGTCGTGGTCAATGGTGTCGAAAGCCGCTGAAAGGTCGAGTAGCACTACAAGGACTACCTCATCGCGATCGACTGCATGGAGTAAGTCATTCAGGACTCGCAAGAGTGCAGTTTCAGTGCTGTGGTGTGCCCTATATGCTGACTGAAACCTGGGAAGCAGATTGTGCGAGCTTAAAAACTCTATGAGGCGAATAGACACTGCTTTCTCAACAACCTTGGAGAGAAAGCTCAGGTTGGAAACCGGTCGATAGTTGGCGAGGTTATTAGGATCAGCGCCTGCTTTCTTGAGGAGCGGTTTCACCAATGCCTTTTTGAGGCTCATGGGAAACTGTCCGTGTCTCAAGGAATGGTTGACGATGTCCGTTATTACAGGTAGAAGGACATCAAGGCAAGTGAGAAGCAGTTTGGTGGGGATTGGGTCGAGTTCGCATGTGGTTGGTTTCATTTTGACTATGATTTTTCGTAGTTCGTCTGGTGAGAAAAGTTTCAACTCAGTCAAGAAATGATGGTGTGGACGTGACTGAGATGTGGTGCCAGATGAGCTCATTGGGATTGACTTCTTAATTGTGTCAATTTTTTCTTTGAAAAAAAGACCAAACTCATTCGCCTTTTCATTATGTGACTGTCCTGATTGCACATAGGAGTCATTCGTCTTCCCTAGAAGACCTGACAGCAAGTGAGACATGGCCCTGGGGTTCCCGGATCGTTCTTGGATTTTCTGATGAAAGTAACCGGCTTTTGCTTGACGTATGGCTTTTTTGAGTTTATTTTTCTCTGCTACATACAACTGCTTGTGCACAGTTAGATTGTACTTCCGCCAGCGACGCTCTGCTATTCTTTTGTTTACTTTGGCGAGGTAGACTTCCTCGTTGTACCATGGGCACAACGGTCTTGCAGAAACACGTTTTGTCAACTCTGGGGCGTGCTTGTCCAGGATGTTTCGCAAAGATGACTCAAAGAGTTCAACATGAGCTGACACATCAACTGGGACCGCAGACTGTAAGCCAAGTGCGCCAAAGTCAGCTTGCAGAGCCACAAGATCAATCCTTTTCAGGTTTCTACTCTTTACAACGGCTTTTGCCTCTCGGTTGATGCTCAATGAGAGGTCAAAGTAAACCACGTGATGGTCAGAAAGCGCCTTGTCAAGCACATGGCACTTGCGGACTATGCTCTTGTCGACCTTATCTACAACCCAGTCAAGGGTGTGGCCTGATTTGTGAGTCGCTCCATTGACATTCTGCTGCAAGCCGTGATCACGGAGCAAAGACAGTGCGCCCTTTGTCAAGGCGTGGTTGGCGTCATCGTAGTGGATGTTGAAATCGCCGACAATAACGTAGTCATCACACTCTACTTCTATGGAATCGAGAAGGTTGCTGAACTCGTCGAGAAAGGCGGATGACGGTGCTTTATTTCTCTTTGAGTGAGTCGGTCTGTACAGGCAGATGAAGTGTGTCGATTTGCCCCTGTTTCTTAAAACAATGCTTGCTGACTCCAGGGCACTGGAATTGTGACGCAGACTCGTCACTTCACTGATGTTGAGGCAGCTCCTGTAGATGAAAGCGATCCCTCCGCCACGTCCCCGTGTCCGCGGGAAGGATTTTATTTGATAGCCCGGTGGTGTTGCCATCTTCATTATCGCCTGATCTCTGTCGTTTTTCAGCCATGATTCGGTGATAAACAAGACGTCAAGGTTTTCCTCGGTGATAAAGTCTGCAATTTCTTCCGTCTTGTTTCTTATTGACTGCGCGTTTAGCAATGCCGCAGTCAGGGTGGGTGAGGGTTTCCTGGGTGCAACTTGAATGAGGTTGCTTGCGTTCGCACCACAGTCTTGAGGGACAGTGCTAGCAGTTCTGTCAAACACATCACATACAGTTTTGATATTGTGGCGTTTCCTTCTGCCACCTCTTCTGCCACGCTTTCTTTTTTTTGATCTTTCAATACCCAGGAGTTGGATGTTCGCTAACGCCTCCGGCGGGAGGGGCAAATGAGAATCATTTAAGGCACGCAGATCTGACGACGAGTAGTACATGTGTCCAGCTATTTTGGGGGGAGTAAGCTTCATTTTCCACGGCCGTTAGCATTCTTCCTAATCAACTGATGGCCAACGACAATCTGCCTCCTACGACTTGGAATACAGATTATGCTATGGGTGTTATGTGCGTTGCACAAGTACCGGGTATCACAAGTCACAGTTTATGCCACTCAAAAAGTTCATATCCAGAGTAAGTAATCTCAGGGAAAATGATTTCTCGTACCTGAGGCTGGTTGTTGAACGCTCTTAGTTGCTGTAATCGATGACTGCTGACTTTAGCCTTCTATCATCAGAGCTGTCTACTATGCAGCCTGCTCGGCGCTTGAACACTACTCAGTGTTGCTTTTCGAATGATCAATCCAACCAGAAATGTCCAAATATGACAAAATCCAGTATCAGATCACAATTTTTTTCACATCAATAGAAAGAAGTGGCCCTTACTGTCATACTGGCAGGCACACAAGCCACAGACCTCCTTCATTTCTTGCAATAGTCCAAACTTTGCAGAGCTATGTCACAGTCAGCCTGTTAGGCGCCTGAACACTCACTCATATAAAGGAACCATAACAAAATAACAGTATTAATTTCTCAACGTTGTATGTAGAATACGTCAATATTTCCTTTAAGTTGCTACAGTATTTAAATCGAAATGTCGGTCGAGTAGTAGTTCGGGCTAACGACAGCAAGCAAAATCATACATGTTCATCCGTCCCGGTGAAGCCACCAAATGTTCATGATCCACGATCAGCGAGATCCCTTACTGGGCTCCATAGAGTTCTAGAGAGGGATCTCCTCTCAGTCGCCAACAGGGAATACACGAGACGTAACGGAAGCAAATTTCCCTGCGGGCAAAGTACTGGAAGAAACTCTGTGCTCAAGTGCGAACTTTTTTTTTTCCATGTGAAATGAATCCCGGTGTGGTCGACAAGAGCATTTTAAAAAGTGCAACGATCGTTTTCAGAAAGCGGAAGGTACGACTAACCCATTTGTTACCTGCAGGGTAAAAAAAGATGAAATGTGATCCAGAAAAAAGCTATTACCCTACTGTCAGACGCACAACTCGTTTTAAATTAAGAGCTCAGACGAAGAAGCGAAAATTCGATTCGCATTTCATTGCACTGATTTCAACTTTCTAAGAGAAAGACACATTGAAAGTAATTTCGTCACAAAAGCCCTATTCTAACGGCACTTTTTAATTTAACTCTGAAGGCAGGAGAACTAAGTAAATCATTAGTCTTATATTTCCCCTTAAAAAAGACGACCCATGCAGTAACCAAAGCTGTACCCTCTGTACAAGAGGCGAGCCTCACACCATTCCATCAAGATCTAGGAAAGACACATGCAGCGTAAGGAGACACTGGGCTTACAACCATGAGCAACGGCCTGCCCTGTGCCTGGCATGGCAGCAGAGAGTCGGTCTGGAATGACCGTATTGGGATCAATGTCGGCCCCATTATCGGTCTCGAACAGAGCAGTGCTCCTGACGTCGCATGCGAGCTTCTTCGTCGGCAGGCTTCCCCTTATCGTCGGTCTTCAAGAACGGCGTCCCTTCCCCCACCCGAGCAAAGAAGCAGCGCGACCTGTCCCGAAAAGTGCAAGGACAATGGGGTTTCGGCTGATGAGAGAGAGGAATCAAATAGCTGTAGTCATATGATTGAGGCAAAATTTGCCTCTCTGCCTATTAGTTGTCTGAACAAAGTGCTCTCTCGTTCCACGCAGACGGCGGGTGTCCACTTTTAGTGTTTGCCGAGCGAAAATAATGCGACGCGCCTCGAAAAGTGCAAGGTCAATAGCCCTTCGGCTGATGAGAGTGGACTCGAATAACTATAGTTTTATGATTGAAATTTGCTTCTCCGCCTCTTCGTCATCTCAAGAATTGGCTCTCTTGCTTACGAGCAAACGGGAAAAATACATGCAGAATGATAACTGAATGAAAATTAAACTACCGGTGAAGACAACCATAAGTTGGTTTTCGGGGCTACAAAGTCGACTGCTCTGTGCTGGGGTCATCTTCCGATTATTGTGCTGCGGCTTTTTTCAAATTACAGTGAAATTCGAAACGGAACATCAGCAACTCTGCGTGAGAAGAGAGCATAACCAGACCAGTGTTTGCCTGTTTCTCTGCAGGCTATATCGCTCTGGTTGAGACTATAGGTTCTTCTGAACTGGCCACGTCAGCTGCTTCCAGTTAACCGACTAGGGTCAGGACGTTCATTAGATAAAGAACTTCTCTCTCCTAGAATCGAGGCAAGCAATCGGCCTATCGAATAAACTTTTGTTGAATTGAGTTGAGTTGAAAAATCTAATGGAATACCCGATCAAACCTTATGGAATCCGTGATGACGTTTTTCAGCTTGCTTTATCAGAATCCATCAAAAGAGAGATGGGAATATGACATTCCCATGCGTGCAACGAACCATCTTGTCTTCATCCTTATTTTAATTTTAAAGGTTGTTTATTGTGGGAAACGTTGGCCTACTACTCCGAATTTTCAAATTCGCGTGAGTGCTGTTGAGGGTTTGCCATGTGTCCGAAGTGCGACGTAGACTCCGGTGATTGTCTTCTTCAAAGTCCCATGTATACTTGGATGAAGTAGACCGAAACTGCGTCCTAACTGGTCATAAGCAATCGCTCTTTAGGTCGGGAGTCGCAAAAACTCGAAACTAATTTTCATAATCGACTCCACTTTGACCAATTCGTATGCAACAGTCCGCGAACACAAGGTCGCTGTCCATTTTGGCCTTCGTTCACCACAGGTACTACGCTCAATAAGAACACACTTCAAGACCTTACATGCAACACTGAGCAGATACTTTCTCTTTGGCAGACCGCCATTTTGCTCAAGCAATTAAAGGTGGCCGAACCTGAGACAGACAGACCTCAGACTCTGCATAGGTTAGTCAGGAAAGCTTTCCGTGCTTTGGGTGAATGGCCAATCCGAGATCCTTGACCGCTAAGCCACTGAAGCTTTTGACAACCAACAGTTGTTTTGGTTTAAAAACTAAGTAGTCTGTCCTAATCAATCAGTAAGATGGAGGGAAACTAATCAGTGTCAAGTTCGTACTGTTGGGTCAGGTTTGCTCTTTAAACATTGGTCGAGACAAAGGCCGTCTGTTGTGCCATGAAGGAAATGCTCCCAACCCTAGCAGATGCTCTCCGATGGCGAACAATGGCACTAAGGGCCGCCCTTGGTCCCGCTATTGCAGCAAAGCCCCGAAAGCTTCATGACCACAGGTTCCAGCGATGATGGGGAGCATCTAGCGGCAGCCATCATGTGTGAAACCTTGCGGTTTTCAAAGGGTGTTGTCCTTGGGTCGGTATTATTCGTGCGTGACTGTACTGCTCGGACAGTTGCCAACATCGATCCAAACACTCTGTCATCCCCCTCCTTTCCTAATAACCGCACATCCCCAGTAATGGGAACATTCATCTTCCAAGTGGCTGCTGTCTGGCTGGCTTTAGTGCGTGTGTGGTCCTGGATGAAACAGTTGTGTGAATGCTTGCCATGAAAGCTCCAGAAAATATATCGAAAGGTTGAGTGCTATTTCTCATTGGAGCTTAATACTTTCCCAACACAATCACGCGTAATAATGTCGAGAAGGGACTTCACGATGAATGAGCTCTTCAGGAAACCTGGACGTCAGACTCAACTCGAAATCACCATGGATTTGAGTGGACGACATAATACCCAAAAGATATCAAGTCATCTAAGAAAGGGAAATGCAAACGGTGAAGCTTGAAATATGTCTTTCAAAAAAGTGTTATCGGTCAGTGTACAGTTTAATCTTATGCTTGACTCACATGACCACATTCTAGGGAAATGGACTGACGGCCTACGGTATTCACACGATTTCATGCAGAATAGTGTTCACGGGCATTAAGGCAGTTGATATGACTGGTCGTGAATGCTTGCCTTTTCGTGCCGACAAAAGATGGATGGATGGATGGAGATTTACGGTCTCTCAGTCTTTGTAGGTTATGCATGACTATTGAGTACGTAAATCACAAGAATAGTTTAGAATACGCACAAAGCAAGCAGCGATGTCTCTAGTTATTCGTCTCTAACGAATCGTGTAGGGAGACGCGGTGGGTCTGTTCTCACCCCCAACCCACAGGAGGCACGAGCTGACAACGGTTGTGTTTTGTTCTAGATGTTGAAAATCCACAAACTTAGTACCTGTACTGAACTGAGCATCAAACAGAACACAACATGTTTGTACATATACTTCGGTCATACATCAAAACAAGGACAACGGTGAAACAGCCGAGTAAAATACGCAAAATGTCGACGAAAATGTCTTGACTGTAAAAGGGGGAAGTACTTACAGTGAGGAGGATAAAATATACGGCCGAAGTAACTTAAATGACGCGTTGAGTGTTTTAGATGTTGATGCGTGTTTTCTGTGCACAAGACGTTATCTAGACGAGGAAAGACACTGAGTAACCCTATGACTTAAAGGGTGCGTGTTATCACTTGTTTCAATCAACAGCTCCTGGGAAAAGGAACAAAACAGAACAATATGAGAGCAATTTTCCTCACGCGCTGGAAAACTGCTTTGAGTGGCAACACCTGGAAGTCTCAGTATGACAGTAATTCGTTTACCTTTTCAGCACCAACTTTCACGCTCTGCATACAAACTCAGGCTCCACAAACACTTTTCCAGTTTGCTCCAGATTCGAGAGGGTAAGAGCGCTGTGACGGGTCAATGTATTCCCATGTTCTGTGCTCGGACAGAGTGCGACACGTTGGCAACCACGAACAAATGAGAATGAATGAAAGAGACAGAGGGTGGCGGGGTGGTGGGTGGTGGTGGGTGGGGTGCGGAGCATCAGATAGGAAGGGGAGGTGGGGCATGAAAGAGAGACAGACAGACAGACAGACAGACAGACAGACAGACAGACAGACAGACAGACAGACAGACAGACAGACAGACAGACAGACAGACAGACAGACAGACAGACAGACAGACAGACAGACAGACAGACAGACAGACAGACAGACAGGCAGGCAGAAAGACAGACAAGCAGACAGGCAGACAGATACGTGCAATTCAGAGCGACTCTGTTACACGGCAAGGTGTCCCTTCCACTCAAAAGCTTTTGGCGCATATCTAGCAAAGTTGTCAGTCACCCTTCCTTTTATCTCGCAAACTGCAAGTGGCAGAATCTTCCAGCTGGCAGGTCCCAGCCTTTGGAATGTATTTCCTTGAAAAGTCTATGTTGAGAGTGCATGTATATCGCGGTACCCGTAACAGCACCCTGATTTCTGTCTGCGTACCCATTGCTGAGAGGCTGCATCAGTCCATCACGTTGATTGGTGCTTTTACGATATTTAGGAAGGTAGAGCATAAAGATATGACACATTTAAATCGCCAGTCCACTTTTGCATTCTCAGTATCCCTCATACGTGTGACTGAAACCTTTCTGGTGACAGCTGATTAAGAAGTGAACATATGAATGTTCTTGCCAATGTGTAGGGCCTTAAGATAGTACGGACTTATTTGGCGCTTCTGATGGAAACATCTTCGAAACTGCTTCTGTACACATGCAGGATGCGTCCTCCAGTAGTAAAGTGTGTGTCGCGTGGGCAGACATTTGTTAAACACAAAACCAGATAAGGTCTTTTCTGTCTAATTTGCGTCTTTACTGTCTAATTTGCATATTTACTGTCTGATTTGCATCTTTACTGTCTAATTTGCATCTTTACATGTCAAATTCCAAGATCCTAAAGTAAAAATTTAAAAGATGCGTGGATGACTTTGCGTCTGATAATAGTCAATGAGTAGAAGATGTTCTGGCTACCTTACATAACGTTACAGTCATTAACTCTTGAAAAAGTAAGCAAAATTCAAATCTGGACAGCCTGATATGTTTTGATAGTGACTCTTTATATATCAAGAACAGTTTAAATCTTTTCTATTGGCGTGATAAAAACTTAATACAGCGTTCCCGGTGATGTTGAATTACCATCAAAACTTCTCCGGAAGACAAGGAGAGAATTCTGGCATTTAAAATACATGTTGCAGGTATTGAACACGAATCTCCGCCAGCCTCTTTAAGTGTTAACACGCCCTAGGGTAACACGTTGATGTCACTTGTCCTGGGATCAATATTCAATCATACTCTGGTACTTCTACTGCATATTACAGACAGGCAAAGTTCCCACATGGCACTGTCACAACTTTTAAAAAAATAAGCGCTGAGTGGGTGATGTTTCGAAAGACCATTTTAATGACGCAAGCAAGAATCGCCCTCAAGATCCCATCTATGATAACACTATTTGGAGGCTAAATAATTTGTTACTTATTCATAGACCATATGGTCAACGCACAGCATCAAGGCTAAAAATTTAAGCTGTGTAATGTGAGGAAGTTTAACTAATATGTGTTTCATTATCTTAGTTCTCGCCGATCGAAGAAAAAGAAGCATTAGCTACTGAAACAATTTCCTACATAGAAAGATGCAAAAGTTTCCTTTGAAAATAAATGCGGTTTGTGGAATTTTTTCTCAGCATTAAATGAAAACGACAAGAGGAGGGAAAATATATTCTACTCACCACTCAAAGTTCCGTCCGGATCAAAAGTTTGTACAGCCCGAGATCATCACCTTGAAGAGTTTGTCCGAGTTGCCCACACCACAAGGTCCTATTCAAAGATGGTGGGGCGTCTGTCTGCCTTTCTCAGTCAAGTGGTCAAGTCGGTGGTGAGTATCAACACCTTTCCCACTTCGATGCCTGATGCGACGATGAAAAAAGATTTGCAGAGACACTTGCCCGTGAGGTGCGTAAACCGGGCCCCGGTGAAGACAAGTGCTACAAGCCGAGCACCGCTGCCATAACTCCAGTTTTATTTCCCGGCAGCCAGGGCGCAGGCCTTGGGCCTCTCTAGCGTTTGGAAGCTTCGCTTGGCTGTAGCGCGCAGCCTTCAAGCTCAGAGCCTGGCAGTCGATAGAGCGTCCGCTGCCGTGTGCAGTAAGGCACCCTTCAGCAACGAGTGACTGCCTGCCTTCCCGTCAGACCCGGCTTACCGTGCACGGGCGGATGGGGGTAGGAGGCGGAGAGAGTGAAGGGGAAAAGGGAGGGGGAACAAACAGCGTGTGACGTCATTCTCTGTCGTCCATTGCCAGTGGTCTGGAGACTGATCAGTGTAGTGTTGCTTCGACCAGATTTGATGTCGCAGCATTCAGGGGCAAAGATCAGGACGGAATCACGATATTATGGAGGGGAAAAGGAGGAGAAAGAGGAAGAGAAGGAGGAGGAGAAGTAGAAAGATGAGGAAAACGAGAAAGAAAAGGAGGAGAAGACGAAAGATGATGATGATGATGAGGAGGAGGAGGAGAAGGAGGAGGAGGACGACAACAAAAACGACGACGATGACGACGAGAAGGAGGAGAAGAAAGATCGAAAAAGGAAACAGAGAAGGAGAAGAAAGGAGGAGGAGAAGGAAGAAGAAGAAGAAGAAGAAGAAGAAGAAGAAGAAGAAGAAGAAGAAGAAGAAGAAGAAGAAGAAGAAGAAGAAGAAGAAGAAGAAGAAGAAGAAGAAGAAGAAGAAGAAGAAGAAGAAGAAGAAGAAGAAGAAGAGGAGGAGGAGGAGGAGGAGGAGGGGGAGGGGGAGGGGGAGGGGGAGGGGGAGGGGGAGGGGGAGGAGGAGGAGGAGGAGGAGGAGGAGGAGGAGGAGGAGGAGGAGGAGGAGGAGTACGAGGACGTGGAGGAGGAGGACGAGGACGAGGACGTGGAGGAGGAGGAGGAGGAGGAGGAGGAGGAGGAGGAGGAGGAGGAGGAGGAGGAGGAGGAGGAGGAGGAGGAGGAGGAGGAGGAGGAGGAGGAGATTTGGTCGACAAACGGAAACAAGGGAATGTGAGAGGGAAAAAAAAGCTATCTTGCTATTAATGTAACGTCAGAGAATAAATCGGCAAATTAATTGGTCAATAAAGGACATTAAATAACTGAATAGACCAAGAATGCGAGATAACAACAAACACATTTAGTTGTGACTTGAGAACTCGCAGCTGGAAAAAGTCGAGCGTCGAACGCGGAAGAAGCGGCAAGTCGGGAAACGTTGAGCTGTGCAGGGATGTCCTGGTGATGTGCAGATTCGTTTTCCAGTTCTCTACATTCACTGGTGCCGCGCCTCCCCTGGCTTGTACCCCATTTTACATCAACGAGGACTGGCAGAGAGCTTCCAAGCACCTGGTGTTTACAAAGTTTATGATGGCCCCACAATCAGGTCGCTACTAGCAACGAAAGTTTACTTAACGTCGACATTGTGTCAGGTGAATAAAAACTTGGAAATACTTAACCACTCCATTCACATATTTTTCCAGACAACCAGAGTTTTCCCTTTCTTTGTTGTGTGTGGTCGCAACTGAATTTCATCCTCAGACCCTACTAGTGAACTGATATGCTTTTTCTTTGTTTGTGAACACTGGTAGGGCTCATTTCAACCTCTCCATCTTTTGCACACTGTCCATACACAATATTAGGACCTCACATCATTACTCACACAAGAATAAAAGTTTCGTTCAGCGAGCATTTACGGAACAACGACAAAACTCCGCATGTATGCACTTGCAATGCAAGGTTCAGTGATTGAGAGGCTCTTTCATTTGCCACGTGTGTTGAGGATAGAATATGTCCGTCTTGTTTAAAATACAACTTTATTTCCATTCGGAATTTACGAAAGGCTTTATCTGCAGTAAACATGGTGTTGAGTAAACTCCTTTTAAGGCGATTTTGTTTTCTTTAAGGCACGTCATAGGCGTTGAATCAACCCTCTCACAGTCACACAGAGGGAAAGGTGCATCATGTGTGTTCACCTTATACATTCCTACTCATTCACGCACACACAGCGTTACAACACATAGTAACATCACAGGGTAGCAGCAGATAGGGAATTGCAAGAAATTAATGCTCCATATTTCTCCCGTTCCAGGACTTGAACGACGGCACTGCACCTCGCACATGATCAGATGAGTACTAGTTGTAAGTGTAAAAATGGTCAGTTATTAATATAATCGGTGATTTTAGTTGTAATGAAACTTGTTGTGTGTTTTAATGCCATTTTCTTGTCATCATCGACCCGATCTTACAAGTTAGGCCTATACATTACGCCGTGCGGGCAAGTTGATCACTCATCGATTGGATGAGAGTGAATTTTCGGTCCTCGCCAGACCAGGGAAACGAAATTGTCAATTCAAGCCAGAACTAAACAGTTATCTGCTGCTACTCATTCGAGCTTTACATGACAGTACTGTTTTCCACCCCACATACATGTACTTTGAGCGATCTGTCAAAGATCTAGTATTCATTGCAGTCGCTTCGAGAATCGACCGGAACTAGGTGGTTCTACCTAACGCGTTGTTTTTCGACAGAGAGCGCCGAGGATAACTCCTGCAGGGTACGTTAATGAGAATGACCTTTAGAGCGCGCCGAGACGCCTGCACTTAATAGCCCGAATGTCAGTCGGGTGAACCGGCGTTCGGGGATCTCGCCGAACCTGCGCTCGTTCTCAATAGAGCGCGCCGAGACGCCTGCACTTAATAGCCCGAATGTCAGTTGGGTGAACCAGCGTTCGGGGATCTCGCCGAACCTGCGCTCGTTCTCAATAGAGCGCGCCGAGACGCCTGCACTTAATAGCCCGAATGTCAGTCGGGTGAACCGGCGTTCGGGGATCTCGCCGAACCTGCGCTCGTTCTCAATAGAGCGCGCCGAGACGCCTGCACTTAATAGCCCGAATGTCAGTCGGGTGAACCGGCGTTCGGGGATCTCGCCGAACCTGCGCTCGTTCTCAATAGAGCGCGCCGAGACGCCTGCACTTAATAGCCCGAATGTCAGTCGGGTGAACCGGCGTTCGGGGATCTCGCCGAACCTGCGCTCGTTCTCAATAGAGCGCGCCTTACCCGTAGTCCATCCGTTCACGAAATTTTCGGCGAAATTTTCCAGAGCTTGGGCCTTGGCACCTTTGTTTTTGTAGGTGTCGGCTTTGGGATTCGAAAGGCAGGGAAAAGACTCCCATAAATCAATAAATAAAAACGTGTCGTCTTCAGACAATTCAGGCAGGTCATCCGCCATGTTTGCTGCTTTCTCAAAAGTACTCGCTCCTCCTCGTCAGAAGAGTCCGTTTCTCAGCCAATGAGAAGCCAGCTCCCAAAACACACGCTGCAAGCACATGTTTGCCCGACGCGAACAGAGCGAGCGTGGCTGTCGGGGTGTTCGGCGCGCACGCTCACGGGCAGTGAAGGGCGAACACAGTTCGGGCCGAACGATTTGGTCAGGCGAAAGCTGGTCGGGACATTTGCCGAACCCCCGTTCTGGTTATTAAGTTAGGGTTTAAGTCCCGAGGTGAAGCATGAACTTGAATCATCATCACGTACGTACGTGTATAAGATTATAATTAAGTTAGAATTAGTTGTCACATACAATGCAATTTATGATTAATATCTTAATTATCGTTCTTCTTCAAAAATGCAATAGATATATGTGCACAGCTTTAGGTACTCATTTCCTGATAACGATAAAGGGCAAGTTGTCTCATGCATACTATGTACCTTACAAACTTTAAAATGGCTTTTACCATACTTCATCCCACGTCTTATGTACATGACTTTTAAAATGGTAACTTTACTTACAACTGGCGCTCTTTGGCAGCTTATTATTATTGGAAAATGTCAAGTAAAACACCTATGTGCCTACTGCTTACCAGCTGCCTGGTTCCGAAATGCTAGCGCATGATGGATGTACAGGGCCACATCTCCGGTTTTCTCCGCGCCTTTTCCGTCTATCAAGCAGCCATATCTGTTCCCAGCCTAAAGAGAAATGATGTGTTTCGAGATGTACATTTCCCCGAGGGCATTTATTCTTGGCAACAAAGTGCCACGGAGAAAGTGCTTCTCGTTATTCACCTTATCAGCGCAAAATGGGGAGTAAATGTCATCGGTGCATCCACTGCGTCTTTCATTGATCCACGCATCGTTTATTCCTAATCTGAATCTAATGAATAAATGCGTTCTTGAATTTCTTTCTCTTTAACGACGAGCAGTGAAGTGCTTCACAAGGTGCCTCTTTTATGTTTCGTGTTTTGTTTATTGCCTGCCATTTAATTAATTGTATTGTATTTAATTTAACTATCACATAATGCAGCGTGAATATATAATCTGATGTGCGATATTCTGATCGGAAGCCTGCCCGGTTCAGAACATGTCTCGTCTCCATATTCTGCCCAAGATTCAAAGCGTTCAATTGAAATAGATAAAAACTGTTTGATCACAACGGGAAGCAGAGAAACTCCTCTATAGTTTGATGGATCAAGCTGTTCTTGACTTGACATGTTGTAATTCAGTGATGCAAAATTGGCGTGTGCATATCACTCTAATCACTGGTGGCGATTTCGTGTGCAACAGTCCCCGATTATAAAACCATTTATGTCCACTTCGGCTTCTTTCGCATCGCTTACTATGCCCAAATTAGAACAGGCCTTAAAGAGTCGAAACACTTGTTGACGTCTCTCTCTCTCTCTCTCTCTCTCTCTCTCTCTCTCTCTCTCTCTCTTTCTCTCTCTCAATCAATCGACCGATCGATCAATCGATCAATCAATCAATCAATAAATCAATCAAGCAAGCAAGCAAGCAAGCAATCAAGCAATCAATCATTCAATCTATCAATCAACAAATCAATCAATCACTTCTCTCTCTCTCTCTCTCTATTTCTCTCTCTCTCTCTCTCTCTCTGCCCCTCCCTCTCTCTCCCCCCTCTCTCCCCCCTCTCTCCCCCCTCCCCCTGCCACCTCCCTCTCTCTCTCTCTCTCTCTCTCTCTCTCTCTCTCTCTCTCTCTCTCTCTCTCTCTCTCTCTCTCTCTGTTTCTCTCTTTCTCACAAGATCGTGTGTTGTCTCTTTCTGCATGTTGAGAATGTCTCGCCACATGCATGTATGTCAGACTAGAAATTCTTTAACGTGCGAATCACACATTCAAGTAAAATTTCATTTCCGCTATTCATATTCGTTTGCTATCACTTAATAATAATAATACAGATTACTTATACGCACATACCTTCTCTAATAGGCACGTTCACGGCGTTTACAATGAAAAGTCCACACTCACAAAAGCATTCCAATACTCGCACACTGTACAGATGAATTAAAAGAAGAGTTAAATACACTTTCAACAACTCTAAGCCTACCTTTTCCCTTTTTACAGATAACATTCAAGCAGTAGGCAGGATCTTCCGAGAGTTTTCTAAATGGTCAGGTTCTACGCCGTGTAGCTTATTATTCCAGGCAGCTTTCCATAAAATGCTTCCGAACGCCACATTTTCCATCAATATGTTGTTTCATCCATTCGAAAACTACAAGGCACACGATTACTCTCAGCAAATTGATATTTATGTGAAAGCTGTAATGGGTGGGATCCCCGATAACAGCTTCAGTTTCTAGCGGAGAGAACCTCCCGACATTGCAGACGCTCAGAGCATCTCAGGCAAGGCTCCCATCAACAAGTGTTCCACCCTTTATGCCTCTTGATGCGTCGTGTCCTCTTCAGGAAGAAGCTGTGATCTATTCCAAACATCTCCATCCCTTCACATTTCTTTACACTATCAATTTCCCATCACGTGAAACCCGTCTATCAAGGTTACATTTCAGTATGTGTACCGCGAGAGTTGGCTTCGCTAGTAGCAAGAAACTCCCAACAGAGCGAGGCAGCAGACAGTCTTCAGAGGAAGAGCGACAAGTGTTTCGGCCCTTTAAACATGCGGCCGACACTTTCGGAGTGATGGCCGCACCTGGTTAAAGATAAACCTAGTAAACGTTGGCTTGTAGAAATGGTCGACGCTGAAGATGTGATTAATGAGCGTTTCTCAACCATTTGACCTCTCTGAGTCGCTGCGTGCAACATATTCCCTGAAAAATTCTCTACACTTTATCAGTTACATGTCACGTGACACCCGGCCATCAAGGAGTTACACGGGCCGCGTTAGATGGCTTTATTGGGAAACGCCTCAGGGTCAATGTGGGCGAATCATATCCTACGGTAATCACAGTGTCATACATTCAGTCCCGTGATCAATGCTGCACTTTCCTACGACCTTGTGAATTTCACCGTTATTACATTTCCTAAACGGTTAGGTCCCCCCCCCCCCCCCCCCCCCCCCCGCCGTATCTCTTCCTCATTCCGTCTGAAAAAAATTCCCTTTGATTTCTCTGCTTTCAATCAAATTGTTCTGCGTTAGTAATAGACCAATTCTCTGTCCTTTTAATTGCCTGTGTATGCGTGCTTGTGTGCGCGCCATTCTGTGAACACGAGTCAGTATTGATTCTGGCACAGTTCGCAATGAATGCGTAATAAACTTGACCCTTCGCATTACATACTTGCGCCAAAAATAGTTCGTTCTGATACTATTTTTTCTCTACTTTTTACAAAAAGCATTCAGATGATGTCAAAACTTGTTTCCATTTCAACACAAGCATTTTATTTTATCGAATAAACGATTGTTTATTGCCTCAACAAGAGTAAGTTATGAGTTTTGTGCGAAATAGTCTTAGAATTACTTTAACAGCGTATGTGAGGTAGCAGATCGGCTATCCCACAAGCCTCTCGTGTGACCTCCTCATGCATATTTCGGGCGAAAACCTTCCATCACGTGATGTCAACTGGGCTAGAAACACTTTCGCCAGTAGGCGAAGTCTCTAGTGAACTAGAATGGTGTGCGCAGATGACTTCATGTCTTTGTGCTTTTCCATCTGCTTATCCCTATGTGTATGCGTGCGTGCTTGCGTTTGTGCGTGTGTGCGCGTGTGAGTGTGTGTACCTGCCTGGGTCCATGTCTGTGTGTTTGTCATTGTGCTAGCTTGCTTTTCTGCTGGTTCGCTCGTTTGCTTGTGTTTGTGAGCATGTGTGTGTGTGTGTGTGTGTGTGTGTGTGTGTGTGTGTGAATGTGTGTGTGTGTATATGTGTGTGTGTGTGTGTGTGTGTGTGTGTCACGAGCGCGGCTGTCAGGGCGCGGAGCGCAATGCACGTGCTCAATGTTAATTTTTTATTACGTTGGTTAAATTTGCGATTTCTCGTGCCACACGAGTTCCTTGGTGCTGAGTGGCGTAAATCTGTAATAAAGGCAGCAAGGGTTGGACGGTTTGAGGCTCCCCATCACTTGTTGTTGAACAGCCTGGTATTGTGCTGTCGGGGAGCGGGGCGATGTTATGAGCTTGGGCTCTGTGTGGCGGATTTGTTGAGGTTGGGCTCTGTGTGGCGGATTTGTTGAGCTTGGGCTTTGTGTGGCGGATTTGTGCAGTCGGGGAGCGGGGCGATGTGGTGCTGCCGGGGAGTGGTGATGGATATGTGAGTAGACCGGTTTATTGTCTTCTAAAGGCGCCTACACACGTTACGTTTTTCAAGCTGGTTTTGCTCCCGATCCGGCTGACCGTGCGTGTAAAAAGCGGGTTGACAGCCACACGCAACGATTACACCCACACCGCGAACTGGAGCGGTGTTCATTTACGCGAAGCAAAGTCAGAATTTAGAGTTACGTCCCTTTCATGAGACTATGACAACAGACGCTCCGTGTAGGCTGCAGCTCAATCAATGCGAAGACGCAACGATAAAATTCGATCCGCAGACAGATGCTTTCGGCGTGTAGATGAATGTGTGTGACCTGCATTGCGAATTGTAAAATGTACCATCTTCCACGAACTATTCATGCATTCAACATACAGCTTTGATAAATTAATGCCAACACTCGCTTTCGACGTGAAGGCTGTAGCTGCCTGTAGCGAAGCCGCAACGATAAAAGTCGATCCGCGGACATGCTTTCTCGGCGTGTAGGTGAATGCGTTTGACCTGCATTGCGAATTGTAAAATGTACCATCTTCCACGAACTATTCATGCATTCAACATACAGCTTTGATAAATTAATGCCAACACTCGCTTTCGACGTGAAGGCTGTAGCTGCCTGTAGCGAAGCCGCAACGATAAAAGTCGATCCGCGGACATGCTTTCTCGGCGTGTAGGTGAATGCGTTTGACCTGCATTGCGAATTGTACAATGTACCAGCTTTCACGAACTATTCATGCATTCAACATACAGCTTTGATAAATTAATGCTGTTCATGGCTTACATTTTCTTTGGATGGGCTTTTAGTATCCCCAAATACACCTTTTTATGTGCGAAGCGAGGACAGCGTCAGCCATTAAAATTGGCAACTAGTCGCCAGAACGCGAGATCTCGCGTCGCCGGGCATGTGAACCGGTCCGGACGGGGTCGAAACATAGAGCCAGCCCTAGTCACAAGAACCGTGCCGGATTAGTCCACGGTTTCGATTTTTGACCGGATCGGCAGCAAAACCGGGGGACAACCGGTACGTGTGTAGGCGCCTTAAGGTTCCGCGGTGATTTTGCGGATTTGGCTGGTAAAGATTGCTGTTGTGCAACTTACTGTGATGACTGCTGTGTGTGCAGTGTAGGAGTATCCTGCGAGGTTTAGTGGACATAAGTGAATTGCTGTCTGCAATTCTGAGTTTTTACGGCTGTGTTCGTCGGGTATTGATGTCCTGCGGTGTGGGGCAGACAGGAGTGAATTGCTGTCTGCAATTCTGAGTGCTACGGCTGTGTTTGCCGTGTGTTGATGGTGGTATAATGTAATTTTTTTGTTTTAGAATACAAACCTTTGGTATGCAGGTAGGAACAAAGTGCTGTGTTTGCAATTTACAGAAGTGTCTACTGCCGTGTTTGCAATGTATGAGTGACTTGCTATGTTGAATATTGCGAACGTGTTGTTTTACAAAATTGTTGTTTCGTTCTGAAATACAAAGCTTCTTCAAATTTCAAAATTCCGTACTCGTTTCGAGTTATATTTTCACCCACGTAGACCTCGAACAATCCGGGTCGTAACAGTGTGTGTGTGTGTGTGTGTGTGTGTGTGTGTGTGTGTGTGTGTGTTATGTGTGTGTGTGTGTGTGTGTGTGTGTCTCTCTCTCTCTCTCTCTCTCTCTCTCTCTCTCGCTCTCTCTCTCTCTCTCTCTCTATCTCTCTCTCTCTCTCTCTCTCTCTCTCTCTCTCTCTCTCGGGCTGGACCCCATGCTGTCTGAAAGGACAGGAGGAGAGACAGTCCGTCTGGTCCTCACTGAGACAGCTTCCGCCCTCTACAGCCTTAGATAACCACTTGTTCCTGGCGCCCCAGGGCCGACCTTTTCGAAATTCGGTTCCCGCTCAATTTGGTCTGCCTGCCCTGATATTACTTAAGCCTCCCTCGCCAGCCTGCTGCCTGCTCCTACCGTCTCTCACTTTTCTGCACTCCAGCCTGCCTGCAATTTGGTGGCCGAAACGTGACTTGTACCTGTTTTCCGTCGCAAATGCCCCATTTTCGAACGTCCTTTGACGAAGAGGGACATCACGCCTTCACGTAATAATGTTGATGCACATGCTCCATACTTTGCAATAAGCTTGGGATCCTTTGGTCTGTGTTGCATGGGAAATGTGCTTTTTCCAAGGGAGCGGAGGGCAAATCTAGAGTACATGAAAGCATTCTGTATGTAAATATACACAACAAAAAACAAACAGACAAGTAACCTCAGTGTGTTAACAGTAATGAGCCTATCAAAGACCTTTTTTCCGATATGCAAATAAAAAATGTAAGATCAACTTTAATATATAAAGCATTCAAGAGAAGACAAGATGCTATTAAATCTGTTGAGCGAGACAGCTTCTATTGTGACTAATGTTTACCACCCGAACTGTACTCTTGAAATGGGCCGGTGGCCTCATCAATACAATTTTTCGTTCGTTCGTTCTCTCTCTCTCTCTCTCTCTCTCTCTCTCTCTCTCTCTCTCTCTCTCTCTCTCTCTCTCTCTCTCTCTCTCTCTCTCTCGTCAAGGGCTGGACCCCATGCTGTAAGTCCCATACATCTCGCAATGTCCCATTTGAAACATATCGCATTTCAGATGTCGCGAATATTGAATTTGAATCTACTCCTGCTGCTACTGCGCGGAATGCACGAGCTACAACACCCACACCCACTGATTAGAACGCCCCATCAGCTGTGACCTCTGACCTCCCCGACAAACACACTTACTTGGTCAAAAGAAATGAAGAGGATCATTCCAAACAGACACCAACAACTGATCCTGATAACAAGAATACTTGCTCCCTGATGTCATTGACGTCCAGAGCGCCAGCGACCGAGGACATCGGACCGCTATCAGCAACTTCGTGAAAGAGCTTAAAGAAGACGTGTCACAAAGCAGGCAGAACGTGATGGAAATGAGACGTGACACAGCTGCTGCCTCTATTCCACGTTGTGAAAGAGACGCACTAGATGAGTCTCTGATACAACACAGATCTCCCTCTGCACCACCACCAGCTGCAGATCCCGCCGACGAAGCCGACGGTTCCAAGTCTGAGACTCAAGCAGCCTCAACAGTTCGTGTTCGCCCACGATCACCAACATCACATCATGGCAGGACTAATGACGTCGGGAGACCGAGAAGGCGGAGCGAGCTTGCAGCCTCAAGACAACAATCTGCACGGACTCTCTCTCTCTCTCTCTCTCTCTCTCTCTCTCTCTCTCTCTCTCTCTCTCTCTCTCTCTCTCTCACACACACACACACACACACACACACACACACACAAACCAAAACTACAGAAATAGTGCATAACTCATGCGCATGCCTACAGTCTCATGTGTATGCTTTGCGTTCACATCATACGAAATTGATACCCATGTCATTGCAAATAGTCTGTACAATAAAGGACATTAACGTAAATTTATTTTACGCTCTTGGCAGGAAGATCCCATAGCATTATAAAGGTTTAATATAGGTCATGATGTCAGATGATAAGTAGCCAACCTTGTTTAGTTCCTCACAGCCGTTTGGAGCATCTTGCTTTGCCTTCTGTCGAGACAGTTACACACGTGTTTACTTGTTTACATACTCACTCACTCACTCACTCACTCACTCACTCACTCACTCACTCACTCACCCACCCACCCACCCACTCACACTCTCACCCACATCACTCACACTCGCTCCCTCGCTCGCTCACTCGCTCCCGCCCTCCCTCGCGTCCTCGCTCCCTCGCTCACCCACTCACTCACTCACGTACTTATGTACTTCCTTCCTTCCTTACTGACCCACTTACTCACTAACTTACTTCCTTCCATACTTATTCACTTTTTTTTTCTTTCTTTCTTCCTTCCTTCCTTCCTTCCTTCCTTTCTACCTTCCTTCCTTTCTACCTTCCTTCCTTACTTTGGCCGATCACCCCTCCTGAGGCCGTCAAAAAAAGACCTCCCAACCCCTATCTGTCTTGTGCCTTTGCCTGCAGCTGGCTCGAGGTAAGGCCCGTCCTCTTTGTGTCGGTCTGGAAGTCTTTTCGCCAGTTGTTTCTGGGCCGGCCTTTTTTTCTCTTCCCTTGAGGTTTCCATGTCAGGGCCTGTCTAGTGATGCTTGAAACTGGTTTACGTAGCGTGTGCCCAATCCATCCCCACCTTCTTTCGAGTTAACTTTCTGCTGGCAGTTGTCTGCCACAAGTCGATGTTGCTGATCTTGTCTGGTTACGGTTTCTGGAGGATTCTTCATATACAGTAGGGAAAAGAAGCGACAATTGTCTCGTTGTCTGTCTTCTGTAAGGACATATTAGAACTATTTCACTTGAAAGTTAGATTATGTGATTTAAAAACGGCTCGTACCATGACTGCCATGCACCTTTGTTGCCGTGTGGTAAACCTAGTTATTTCTTTTATTATAGCACTGCATGCAAACAAAGAAACAAGGGATGCTTTCTGAGAGGGATCCTAACTATTCGGCAATATGCCAGTGCATATCTGAAGACGTACATCAAATCAGGAAGTGGTGCTCTGTCTTTGACCAATAACATCCATATGCAATTAAGCGTCTGCGGGGTTCCGAACGGGACAGAGATCAGTCGGCGGTATGTCGAGCCCATGATTCATCAAAGGGTCAGAAATAGAAAGAGTCTCGACCATGGGCGTGTCGTTGACCGCCATTAAATTGCTTGGGGTCGATCATTGTCTGAACAGAGTGATCGAGTCCTTCTCGAATGAGAAGCCGTACAACACACATGCTCTGGGTCGCACACTAATGGGCGAGCAGATGGTGTTCACATTTGCATGTCTATTGTTGAATGAATTTATAATATGACACATTTTATGAATCTCGGTGGCGCAAAAATACACCTTCAATGTTAAACGGTGCTGAAGACAGAAACTTTATTCGGCAATCCATATGATGAAGACAATGTTTTGTTGTTTTGCTGAAGGCATTATGCCTTCGTGTTATTCGTTACATCATCACCAACAGGCTTATAAAGGTAAACAACGAAATAAGACAGAAAACATTGCTGCACAATGAGGCTCCGTTCCCAGACCAACTACATTTCAACCAAGTGCTTGGCCTGACTCATTCACTGCCTGACATTAGCAACACCAAGTTTTATCCCCAAGTGTCAAATCATGATCAACACGCAAAGAGAGGAACAAGGAGATTGAGACAGAGAAACAGACAGACAGACAGACAGACAGACAGACAGACAGACAGACAGACAGACAGACAAACAGACAGGCAGACAAACAGACAAACAGACAGGCAGGCAGGCAGACAGACAAGTCAGACACAGACAGAGAACATACACAAACAGACACAAACAGAGAAGGACAGACACAAACATACACAAAGACAGACAAAGACAGAGAAAGACAGACAGAGACAGAGATAGACAGACAGACAGAAAAGGACAGA
The DNA here is from genome assembly GCA_034096865.1 of Theodoxus fluviatilis. Classification (NCBI taxonomy): domain Eukaryota; kingdom Metazoa; phylum Mollusca; class Gastropoda; order Cycloneritida; family Neritidae; genus Theodoxus; species Theodoxus fluviatilis. The sequence continues at coordinate 53,013 of JAWQFJ010033795.1, forward strand.
CAGACACACAGACAGAGAAAGACAGACACAGGCAGACACAGAGAAAGACAGACACAGAGAAAGACAGACACAGACAGACACAGACAAAGACATACACAGACAGGCAAAGACAGACAAAGATAGACACAGACAGGCACAATCGCCACCCGGACAATCGCTACCCGGACAATCGCCACCGGACAATTGCCACCCAGACAATTGCTACCCGGACAATTGCCACCTGGTCAATCGCCACCGAAGACATTTGCCACCCGGACAACAGCCACCAAAAACAATTGCCACCGAGCAACCTAATCTTGTTCAAACTAATCGAGGCCCTGGTGCGAGAAGCACCACTTTCTCGACTGAATGTCACACATGCTCTCATCGAACATCAACCTCCACCAAAGCGCAAGAAATACAATGACAAGGAGAAGCGTATTGAAACACTGCTTGAGAAATACGACACAACCAACAAACTGACCTTCCTGCGAGGCATCGCGCTCAACATCGTGTTCTGAGACTGAGAGTAACTCCTTCCGAAGTGACTTTTGAATATTATTAATATGACTAAATGTATTGTTGCATGTGATGTGATGTGTGTGTGCGTGTGTGTGAGTGCGCGTGCGCTGTTGCTAAACTTTCAATTTTATATTGATAATTTATTAATTTATTTGACCTATGTATTTGACTTTTGAGGACAATAAAAGACTCGGGTGGCGAAAGACTTGGGTGGCTATTGTCCGGGTGGCGAAAGACTCGGGTGGCAAATGTCTTCGGTGGCGATTGACCGGGTGGCAACTGGCCGGGTAGCAATTGTCTGGGTGGCGATTGTCTGATGGCGATTGTCCGGGTAGCAATTGTCCGGGTGGCGATTGTCCGGACACCCACAGACAGACACATATAAGGATACACACACACACACACACACACACACACACATATATATATATATATATATATATATATATATATATATACATACAAATAATTTTATTCAGGAATTGGAATACAAATAATATTAACACAATATTTGCTTTTCTGAACATTTACACATTTCTCCATCACCATGTCCCGCAAAACGAACTGGCTTCGATACAGCAGGAAAATCAATTGACAGTTGCTCAAAACGCATTAGATTACGATGGGCGCGTGTGCGGAAATAATTACAAGTCATTCATGTCTACCAGAGAGTCAGTAACGTGGGCACTTTTTCCTCGAAGGTCACTCCACCTTCTCTGCCACACGACATGCGATCCTAGGGCCGCACTGATGGTTATGTTCCGCGCAAGCCACTTTGACGTGTAGCGAGAGATTCCCAACAGTTGCAGACCCGGCACCACCCGACGGTGGACGGTGCCTAGGCTGCCTACCATTTTTGATTTCACTAGGCATCGATATCCCAGCTCCGTGATTTCGCGACACAGCCCGATATACTTGTGAAACTTCTTGTCATAGCATGTGTCAATAAAAGCGTCGAAAGGCTCTGCAATTTCTGCCAGAAGCACTTCACAGTCCTCGTCGTTGATGATCGTAATGTCCGGTCTTGTTGCTGTGATCCTGAAGGTAGTAGTTTTGGAATGAACAATTGCGGCGACAGCACACTGTTCTTAATTACTCTGCAGGATTCTGTCCGAGGCATGTTCTTGCAAATGAAGTCCACAATGCAATTATGCCTCGCTCGATACATTCTGCTGTATTTAGCACAGCCATTCAGGATATGAGAGGCTGTATCATTGGGGTTATGGCACATGGTACAATATTTTGTATACACTGCGGGGTAGTATGTTGCTAGCAGGCTGTTGCATTGCAGCAGTTGCAATCTGCCCCCTCATCATGAAACGCACAACGTTGTCTTTCAGTTCTGAGTTCAGCAAGAAAGCCGACGACAGCTTGTGGTCTGCTGCAGTTGCTTCCCTTCGGATTCTACCTTGGGAGTGCTTCTCTCGCCATGCCTCGGCGTGCTCGACCAGGTGATTGCGTGTGTTGCACTCTTCTCTTGCAATATTCTGTTTTACGGGGTTTCTCTTAGCTTGCGCTGGGAAGTCGAAGTTAAAAACGCTGGTGGTCGTTTTCAATAAACTTTATTCACACACTGGTTGATACACAGCGGTAACAATAAGTAGCATCGTCGTACTCAGTGCTGCAGAGGACTCACTCCTTACAAAGTTAAGCTCTCACCTTAACTCTGTCGCATCTGCTGCTCGTGTCTGACCCTGTCTCTTGCTTTGTCGCGCCTTATATACCTAACCCCAGGTTCCAGAGCTTTCGCGAATCGACTGACGTCACATGACAAGACAAATTTAGCCCGACTCGACCCCGTGCCAGGGCAATGACCTAAGTGGACTGACCGATATAAACAAACCGACTGCGCTACGATCTCCTCGTACGATCTAGAACCTTCACAACATAGCTCCTCCCCTAAAGAAACGACCTCGTCTGTCTCACTACATCTACAATTTCGCGATTAAACCTACAAAACATCATGAACTAACGCCTCAAAAATACGCAGCTGGCAACAACATCAACAACAACAACAAAATACCGGGAAAAGTCAATTCGCAATCCAGGTAGTCCATGGATGAGAGAGTGAGTGGCACAAATGCAATACCTGACACATGGGCGTAAGCTTCCTTGCGGTAGCACCTGCCCAGTCCATGGGGTCAATGTCTGCAAGACCATTGTCTACACTGTCACTGAAAAGTACAGTACTCCTCACAGGAAGCGAGATGGGCGCATCACACGCCGCCCTCGCCGCTTGCATGTACGTCCTCAGGGGTCGCTCCATCCTTGCTCTCGTCTTTCGAGAAAGGCCCTGATACAGCGTCGCTCTCTGTGGGCTCGTCTTCATCGGTTGGATCAGGGTGGCGCCGTGGTGACTGCCACCAGTCCGGCGGTAAGTCTCCCTTGTTCCTACAGAGGTGGGCACGGTTCACTATCCGGGGGCGGGCACGAGGGTGTTGCTGGATGCGGTACATCCCTTCATGTACCTTGCCTATCATCTTGTAGGGTCCGGTCCACGGCCGAGCTAGCTTGGTGGTGCACCCCCTCTTGACCCGTGGGTTGTAATACCAGACAGCGGTGCCCTCAGAAAAAGTCTGGTCATCGGCCATCCGATCTGCGCTCTGCTGCAGATGTGCCCTTGCGGACTTCTGTACCGCCTGCAGCGTATCCTGAAGTCGCGTTACGTACTGGGGCACGTCATGGGGGGTATCTTCCAATGGCCGTGGCAGCACCAAGTCAGCTGGGAACCTTAGCTCTCGTCCAAGCATCAGTCGACTGGGGGAGATGCCTGTAGCCTCCTGGACTGCTGAGCGGTAGGCCATCAGAGTGAAGGGCAGGTGCTGCTCCCAATCCCTCTGGTGGTCGCGGACACACTTAGAGAGGCACCCGACCAGGGTCCGGTTGTACCGTTCCACCATGCCTTCTGACTAAGGATAAGCTGGCGTCATGCGGGTCTTGTGAATCCCCATCAGGCGGCAGGTTTCCTGAAAGACCGCCGACTCGAAGGTTCTCCCCTGGACCAAGTGCAGCTCCAAGGGCAGCCCAAAACGGGTGAAGAAACCCTCCACTATAGCACCAGCCACCGTCGTCGCCTCCTGGTTGGGGAGAGGGTATGCTTCGGGCCATTTGGTGAAGTAGTCCATGGCTTCCAGAACGTATCGGTTGCCAGACTCGATCTCTGGAAGGGGGCCCAAGATATCAACAACTACCCTCTCCGTCGGTGCTATTGTTAGGTAGATTTGGGCAGGGCGATGACGGTGTCGGCGGGGTCCTTTCCGCGAAGCACAAATATCGCAGCGTCGGCACCAGTCATCCACAGCGGTGCGCCTCCCGACCCAGTAGTACCACTCGCAGACTCTCTGGTAAGTTTTTCTCCGCCCCAAATGGCCGGCTGCTTGGTTGTCATGCAGTTGTTTTAGCGCTTCTTCCTGCAAAATCTTGGGCAAAACTGGGAGTAGGCGATGGGTATCTCCCCTCTCGTTCACCCACTCTCGATACAGGGCTCCATCTTTCAACTGCAGGGCATCCCACTGGTTTTAGTACGCCTTCGTCACGGGGCTGGGCGCAGCAACATCCCTCTATGCTGGGCGAACGGGGCTGTCCGTCATCCAATGCACGATGGGCTGCAGGTCTGATTCCTGTCGCTGTGTGGCAGCCAGCGATGTCCCTTGTATGGCGCCACAGCATGGCTCCAAAGGCACCTGTTCCTCCTCGTGCTTGACTGCTCAAAGGCAGGCTTTGCAGTCGCAGGGACGGCGAGAGAGTCCATCGGCGTTGCCATGGCACTTACCGGGGCGGTGAAGGATCTTGAAGTCGTATTCCTGGATCCTCTGAAGCCATCTTGCCCATTGGCCCTCTGGATCCCGGAACCCATGAGCCACTGCAGGGATGAGTGGTCCGTCCGCAGGGTAAACCGTCGGCCGTACAGGCACGTGCGGAAGTGAGAGAAGGCCTTGACGACGGCTAACAGCTCCCTTCTCGTAACCCAATATCGGCGCTGTGAACGCTCAAGGCGGGCGCTGTAATAGCCGATGACCCTCTCCTCACCATCCTGCTCTTGCGATAGCACTGCTCTAAGTCCTGACTCGCTGGCGTCCGTGTCGAGGATGAAATATTCCTCTCCCCTGGGGTAAGCTAGGACTGGATAATCTGTAAGTCACTGCTTTAGTTTCTGGAAGGTTTCCTCTCACTCGGGAGTCCACTGAAAAGGACTCTTCTTCCCCTTCATTCGATGTAGAGGGCGGCGACTTCCGAAAAGTCACGCACAAACCGCCGGTAATAATTGCAGCTACCTCGTCAGTGGCACTGAATGGTACACGAGCTTCAGTGTGAAGAACTCCTCTCTTGAAGTAGGCTATGGGGACCTGTGCCCTAGCCTTCCGCAGTTCTTGTCGCTGTCTATGTGTCAAATCTCCCGAGACCCCAAAGCCTTTCTCCTTCAGTTCCTTCCGCCGCTCGAGGATAGCAAACTTGACCGATGATCTAACCACCTTGGCAATCAGTGGCCTCTGTTTCCCCTGAACTCTCATGCCTAACCTATGCGCGCGAACGATATCCGTTGCCTGAATCGGAGTGGGAAGCACAAGGTTCACAGTGCTCACGAACTTCTCTTCGCTGTTCTCGCGCTCACCGTTCTCGTTCTCGGGAACTCCGTGCAGGATGACGTTATCACGTCTGTCACGGATTTCTCGTTCCTCCATCCTTTCCTCCATCTTCTTGTGTTCATCAATGAGCAAGTCTAAAGACACTTCATGCTCATCGACTCTGTCATGCACTGTTCTAATTTCTGTTTCTAAAGAGGAAAGCTTTGCAGCCATAACCTTTAACTCATTCCTCATTCTCCCCAATTCCGTCGTGACTGTTGCCTTCATAACATCCATTCTTCTCTCGAGTTTCTCTCCCATTGCACTGACAATCCTCTCCACATCTTCTTTCTCACAAGGCCCCGGGTTGCGTTCCACGTCATTACACTGCAGCAAGACATCCCTCAAATCTACAGTTTAGCACACAAAAATTCCTGATCCCTCAAAACGTGGCATCACCACAAGACCACCCATCATTTCGACCGCGAGACTCTTTACGCACGGAGACGTGAGGACCACCTGACCTACTGAACCGTATCCCCATAGAGCACACAGGAAAAAGGTGCAAATCATCACACGAGCAGAAAAGTCAGCGAAAATGTCCCACCTTGACTCGGGGTTGTACGGCACGTAGCGCTGCACGAGGTCGCGGTCGTTTACAAGCGTCGAACGCACCAATGCGCCGACGGTAACCGTCAATGTCAATCCCCATATCGGGGTGGTCACTCGAAGTGAACAGCACTCACAAAGGAAACAGTAAGAAAACCCGAAATGTTTTCAAATAGTCAAACTCAAATAAAGTTAGGGAGACTCACAAGCTGTCAATCACCTGCAGGCCGTACACCAAACAAACGACGAAACAGCAGTACAGCTGGCACAGATATCCACCGTGAGAGAGAGAGAGAGAGAGAGAGAGAGAGAGAGAGAGAGAGAGAGAGAGAGAGAGAGGGAGATAACGGGCTGGGGTGCGGGAGAAGGAGAGAAGGAGGAAAAGGGAGGAAGAAGAAGAGGGAGGACGGAAATGCAATGCCGACGCTTGGAGAGAACGGTTCCAGGAACTAACAACAATCAATCTCAAGCCGGTAAAAGGATGTTGTGAGACGACAACAACGAAAAATCGTCAGATCTGGTGCCCATGCCAAGTTAGCTCTCACATCAGTGCTTCTTTCATGGAACGAAGATGAATGCTGCCCTCATGATAGAATCTTAAACCAGGCGGAAGCTAAGAGCTAGCTTGCAATCAGGGCACCACTGAGCATGCTATCCCATGCTCTCAGACGCACTGAAGAAACCCTGGGCTTTTATGTGGGTCTGGACGGGTGAATGAGCGGCTGATGGTAGGGGAAAGGTGTTAGTGCACGGCTGATTATATCGAGGGATGTCTGGAAATTGCGCTTCGCCAACCGTCTGAGGTCTGCTCCCATGGGGCTAGCCACCACTGGAGATCTCTCCATGCATTCTAACAGGGAGCCACGGTAGCGAGGTCACCCTGAAACCAGGATCAAAACAGAAAATCGAAGTTAGTATGTTCCAGTTAATGAAAATATATAAACGGGCCTTTATCTCCCGGAAGTTTTAGGATATATTGTCTACGGATGATTTTTTACATTTCAATATTTGCCGAAGTAAATAAAATTGATTATGTGTCTTTACAAGTTTCTGCACTGATAAAAATTTAATTACATCACACAGTTGTTACACAGCAATGCTCAGAACCATTTAAAAATGATTAATGCAAATCGATTACGAACAGGTCTCTGAAGAGCTGGCAAATGTTTCAAAACCATTCTTGAATGCCAGAAATAAATATACTTCTGGTACGCGTCAAGGCGATCCTAGGAGGCAAAGCAAAAACATCAAAAGAGAATGAAAAAATGCCCAGGAGAACAGGAAAATAGACAACGTTGCCTCCGTTTGTTTTCTTGTGGAGGGAGAAAGATGTGGACGTGTCAAGGACTGTACTTATCCGGCTCACAAGGTCATTGTGACCTCCGCATAATGTCTGACGGTTGGAGCGGCAGAACCGGATTACCGCATTAACGCCGGGAGACAGACATGAGGAACCCCAGGGAATTTCAAAGAGTATGTGCTGCTCCCCCCCCCCCCCCCCCCCCCTTCAGAGTCTTCCTATATGACAAATGACTAATATATGAGCACGGATGAGAAACGCGTGTCACTCATGGCGTTGTGGGACCTTAGTGCAGCGTTCGATACGCTTGACCACGCCATCCTCCTGAAGCGTTTAGGATTCCGTGGCACCGTTCTCAACTGGTTTGCGTCCTACATTCATGGTCGGTCTCAGTCCGTCATTGTTGACGGCGTCATGTCAGCCCCAACCCCACTTGTTTTTTTCGTCCCACAGGGTTCTGTCTTAATTCCTGTTTTGTTTACATTGTACTCCCAAGCCCTTTCAGATGTAATATCAAGACATGAGTGTGATTTTCATAAGTATGCGGATGACACTGAATTGTCAAAATGTGCACAAATTGGTGATTTTTCTTCTGTGCAGTCAGATATTGAGACATGTGTTGACGATGTACTTTCATGGATGAACAGCAACAAACTGATGCTCAACACAGATAAAACTGAAGTTTTACCTGTCGGTGCACCATCACGTCTTGGGCTTGTGGGGAGTGAGTCCACAGTCATTGGGGATAGCTCTATTCCATTCAAGAGCTCAGTTAGGTATCTCGGTGTTCACATTGACCAGACCTTGTCCATGCACGATCAGATTAGCAGTACATGCCGTGCATGTTTTCTTGAACTGCGCCGTATTGCATCAATCCGTCAATACCTTTCGGACACTACCTGTGCTAGGTTAGTAACTGCCAGGATCACGTCACGACTGGATTACTGCAATTCAGTCCTGTCGGGTCTTCCGAAAGAACAACTAAACCGTCTGCAACGAGTTCAAAACAGTGCGGCACGTCTGGTTCTTATGAAGGGCAAGCGCGATCATGTGACACCCCTCCTGAAATATCTACACTGGATCCCGTGAATTTCCGCTGCCAGTATAAACTTGCTGTTTTGGTATACCGTCATTTTGATTCAACCCTTCCGGCATATCTTTCGGCCTCTCTTTTTACCTATCACCCTTCCCGTTCTCTCCGCTTATCAAGTGAAAAGCTTCTGAAAATTCCAAAGCGTAGTACCAAGTCTTTCGGAAAGCATAGTTTCAGTTTCATTGCCCCTAGTGTCTGGGATTTCCTGCCGGCTGGCCTACGTGATGCACCAACTATGTCCATTTTTAAATCTCAGTTAAACACCCATATGTTTCGTCTTGCTTTTCTGTAACCTCCTAGTGTTTTTTTTTCTTCAAGTTCTGGTATGATAGTCGTACAAGTGTTGTGCTATGTAGTATGACTGACGAGTAACTGCATGTAAATGTGGCTGTGCCCGCGCATTGAGTTCTTGCAAGAAATGTACGTTGAAAATCATATTTATTATTATTATACACATACATATATATACAATTTGAGTATCCGATAGTCATGGTCTGAGGTACAAGATTACCCAAAGAAGAACTTGATCCCAAAATGAAGATGTGCACTAAGCGAATATCTTCCAGTCTGGCAGACGGCAAATCTGCCGAGAGCGAACTACATTGGGAAATTGAATTTATCAGCCTTGCTCCTGGTCCAGAACGGAGTTCCACAGGCGCAGACTGTAAAACCACCATAGGGAGAAATTTCTATTGAAAGCCCCCACGCACAAGCGACTCAAATAGAAGTCGGCAATTAGATGAGACAAATCTCACTTGTCTGGCTCCGCATAGCGATTCTAACTCAACAAGAGAAAGTTATGAGTTTTGTGAGAAACAGTCTTAGAACTACTTTAACGACGTATGTCTGGGAGCAAATCGGCTATCCCACAAGCCTCTCGTGTGACCTCCCTTTGCATATATCGGACGAAAACCTTCCATCACGTGATGTCAACTGGGATTGAGACACTTTCGCCGGTAGGCGAAGTCTCTAGTGAACTAGAATGGTCGCAGGCGACAGATGGTAGACATGCAGGCTAATCGAAGCCAACACTTCAAAAAGTACTCTAAAGGCTCTCAGATAAACCCAAAACACACGTTGACAGCACTACACTCCAACATCGATTCCCATTTTAATAGCTACAGTGCAATCTGAAATGTGGCGGTATTTTCATAAAGCTATTCCTTTTATCTGTGCATTCAAAAGCGTTCTTATGAGATACACTTCTATGTACTCTATGAGTGTGTGTGTGTGTGTGTGAGTGTATGTGTGTGTGTGTGTGTGTGTGTGTGTGTGTGTGTGAGGAGAGAGAGAGAGAGAGAGAGAGAGAGAGCGAGAGAGAGAGATAGAGAGGGAGAGAGAGAGAAAGAGAGAGAGAGAGAGGCAGGCAGGCAGGCAGGCAGGCAGGCAGACAGACAAAAACAGACGGAGACAGAGGCAGACAGAGACAGACAGAGACAGACAGACACAGACAGACACATAAAGTCACAGAAAGACACAGAAAGACACAGAATGACACAACACAGTGACTAACACACGCGTGCGCGTGCGCGCGCGCACACACAGAGAGAGAGAGAGAGAGAGAGAGAGAGAGAGAGAGAGAGAGAGAAAGAGAGAAAAGAGAGATAGAGAGAGAGACAGAGACAGAAACAGAGAGAGAGAAAAAGAGAGACAGAGAGAGAGACTGAGATAGACAGAGAGATATAGAGAGAAAGAGAGAGAAAGAGAGACAGAGACAGATAGAGACTGAGGGACAGAGACTGAGACAAAGATAGAGAGGCAAAGAGAGAGAGAGAGAAAGAGAGAGAGAGAAAAAGAGAGACAGAGAGAGAAAGAGAGAGAGACTGAGACTGAGACTGAGACAGACAGACAGACAGACAGACAGACAGACAGACCGACCGACCGACCGACCGACCGACCGACCGACCGACCGGCAGGCAGGCAGGCAGGCAGGCAGGCAGGCAGGCAGGCAGACAGGCAGACAGACAGACAGACAGACAGACAGGCAGACAGTGAGTTTACTGGTTTAGATTAGGGCCACTAGAAGTTGCAGAATGCTGTCGTAAATGCCAACCTTAATTGGGAAAACAGACTACAGAAGCAGAGTTGTTTTTAACACCTACGTGGATAGCATCACTTCCTCGCACACCATGAACATTACAACAGACACTACGCGTACTAGTTGTTGTAACTGGACAAAAATCGCCACTGATACCAAAACATTTATCAGTCATCTCCCTTTAGGACTCTCAGATTGAAATGTTCGACTTAGACGCGTGCCGAGGCCTGGAGAAACTGTTTTTTGTCCCTGAACTTCCAGCAAACGACTTGCTAGGCAGTCACTTCCCGCCGCCTCAGCACGTAATGAGAGCTGCCGCATGGAGACCCAGCATGAAAGTCCCCTGGTATAATATGTCCAGTACATAGGTATGAATAGATGTAATTCAAGCTTGATAATCGTTTTGACCATTCTTCCAGGTCAACTGAGGCCATAGGAAGGCATCGCAGAAACGCTGCCCCGCGTGCTTGTTTTGGCGTTATAGGTCTCTAGGGACAGTCGGGGCACAAAGTCGAAAGCACTCCAGCTGGATCAATCGGGACTGACACGAACGTCCCCAGACCCGTATTGCTTTTCTTCCCTTTAACCACGTGTCAGCTTAGCAACGCCTCTACCATGTAATGCGAACAGATGTTTACCACAGTTCTATCGCAGCGTCGTTTCCGCAGAGGTCAAAGGAGGTAAATGATCTCGGCAAAGCCCTTCCCTGGGACGCTTACTGGATGCGAAGTCTTCATCAAAACAGGCTGACCTGAGGTCGGTTTCCCAGGACTATAGATAGGCAATCCAAAGCAATCCAAGGTAACCCAAAAGGCATTTCCGGTGGTGTTGTTTTTTTAGGGTTCCCTGTCATCATATGCAAATTCAAGTCAATCAGTTCTCGTAATTAATCCGTTTCCAAACCCAGAGACTGCTCATTTGTCTAAATTCTGGCACTGACGCTTAGATGATTCCAATGATAACCTAAACCAAACAACCGGATATGCCTTTTGGATCGCCTTTGCTAGCATATGATAGGAACTCCGCCTCTGTTTTCCCTGTACTCTCATTGCACCTGTCAGTTAGATTTGTTTGTTAGAATGATGACTTCAGGTAGGCCGGAGATAAACAACAGAAAGACTCAGGATTACATCATGTCCAACGTTGTTCATTCTTACTTTCCACGCGATTTCGGAGTGCAAAGAGATCTCTTTCCCGACTTTTCTCTTTCGCACAACGTGTTGTGGTAGAAAAATGCATTGTTGTTGCAGGTTCTAACGACAAAGACATTGTGCGAACTTTTTCCTAATGATAATTGTGATAGATAAAGAAACGAATCACATTTGAAGGCGATTGATACTTACGTAAATGTAACCAATTATGGGACTCTAGTCCTGTGGTCAGAGCGCTCGCCCGCTGTCATTTGCAGCGAGCGGTAGCAGCGTTCGAAACTGAAGGGGCGCGTTTGTGTGGCCCAAAATATCGAGAGAATCGCGGCTAGGCGTTGCCTACGTTCCTCGCTCAAAAGGACGCACTGCCCGTGAAGGCGGGAGGACGAGGGAGGTCCGGAGCTTCCTCGATCCTTCCCGCTGCAGTGACCCAGATGTGACGAAATGGCGGAGACAGTGCGATTTGGGCTGGTGTTCGGAGAGAACAGTGCCTGTAATGTGCTTCTCAGGGATCGAGAATGGAAAAGTGTACGTACACGGAAGTATTTGCTGTTCAAGCGTTCATTTGTATATATAGAGGAGTAGATGTATTGGGTATTTCTGGACATACACTGTCGAAATATTTTTATCGCTTGCAGTATATGTATGCACTATGAATTATGTCCCTTCACCGTATACGTACGCTTGAGGAATTATGTCACTTGAATTGATCGAAATGAATCGAGGCCTAACATTTTCGACAAAATTGTCTTCAGTTGATCACGAGTTGCTTTTTTTCGTAGAAAAAGTTTCCGTGCCATTCGATATGACATCATGGTGTGTTCTATCAAGTGAAAAAACTGATGTGATATTTGTATCGTCAGTTATTTCGTCTATCGACAACTTCTTCACCGACTCTCGCGCCGGGACGCAGCCATGCTCTTTCGCCTTGCTAGATGATTGGCCGTTTTTCTAGCTGTAGGAGCGTCTCACTCTCCCTCGACTAGCCATTCAAGGAGAATCTCGAGATTTTGGGCCAATCAAACGCGCCCAAGATCCTAGAGTTGCAGCCCTTGGGCAAGGTGCATCCCTCACAGTGCCTTTGCTATCAAGGAGTTAAACCGGTTACTGGGCGCTGCACAGCGGCGACTGGGGGGTGACAATTCCATAGAAAAAATTCATCTGAAAAAAAGACTATGTTGTAAAAATGCCGGATTGTGCTACGGCATCGTGGTACTTTCCTGCTTTGTGACGCCCACACGACAAATCCATTGCTTGGTTACGTGACGTAGCCAGTGCGGATTGCTTTGATGTGTCGCGCACGTAACGTCGCTTTGTGCAGCTTCGAGGAAATCGAGGGAATTCTGGTTCATGCGGGTAGGTTCTGGAAAGTCTCTCAAACGTATATGAGCAGAATGACGTGAGAGCGAGAAGACAGGTGAGAGTACGAGATGATTGGTGAGTGTGAAAAACCCTCCATAAGGAGTGACTGAGTCCTCAACGGAATTGTGCTCTAGAGTGAAATGTTTATTCAAGAGAGAACACACGTACGATAAAGCGTTCTAGGTGAAAGTGCGACAGGAGACACACGAAAGCACGAAGAAGACTGCGAGCGCAGAAAATAGTGACTGTGTCCTTACGGGATCAATTCCGAAAGTGAAGTCCCATTATGGTAATGCTGTTAACTGGTTGTGTCACTGTGAATTGACCAATGCATGAATATCGTTTTTATTTTATTTTTTTAATTTGTTCGTCACACTACATCTCCCTCGACCTTTCGCTCTGTTCTCAAAACTCATCTCTTCTTGAAATCGTTCCCGAATCCTGTCTAAGTTTCTTCATCTTCCTCTCCTCATTGTTCTCTTTGTACTAGCTTGCCTAAGCCCCCTACCACCCTCCTGTCTCTCCTCCCCCTCTCCACAGTTTCATGGTTAAGCGGTGACGCTGTACATCAGTTTGTCGAATGCCTGAAGTGAATGTCTGACTCCTATGTTATTAAGTTTATTAAGTTACCTTTGATGTGATTGACTGTTATTGTATATTGTAATGGTTGTGTATGTATGCACCTTGAACATGTCTTAACTCATGGTAAGGCGCTATATAAATCCACACATTACATTATTATTATTATTAAAACGACTACCGGATTTTTTCAACTTCGACTTCCCGGCGCAAGCTAGGAGAACCCCCGTATTGACAGAACTTTACAAGGAGGCAAGTAGCAAAAGATGAAATAAAGGTTATCATGATCATCTAAAATCGGCAAGATTATGTTTATTACTTCTTGTGTGGAGTGGTATCATCAGTAGAGCGCCAAATATTTGCCTGTGGGTCTAGAAATGCCCCACGTACCAGCCTAGCAAGCGCTGCGAATTTACTTCATGCCACAGCGGAATGCAACAGCCATTTACGCTCTCATTAGCTGGGTTAAAAAACTTTGCCGTTAGGGCAGTCATGAACCGAGTTCATGACCGAATTCTACACATGACTAATTTTCAACGAAAAACCTTTCTACGGTGGGTAATGAGCGTAGTGGGTCTGGCAATGCAAAGACGAAAAGCTGTGCTATTCGATGTTACCTGTCATTTTGAACAAATTCTGGCATACCCCAAACTACTAGACTTATTACTGTTCATCAGTCAACACACCGGTAAAAGCGTATGGGACATTAGAGACACGTTAATAAAAAAAAATATTTATTGTCTTATTATTTCAAAAGGCCAGTGAGCTAACGGGAGAATACTCATTGACAGAATCCCTAGGTTTGTGTGTGTTTGTTTCTTGTGTTCGTTTTTCCTTATTTCAGTCCAACTCTGGGCGACATGGTAAAAACGACTATATATTTCGTTTTCCCGAAACTAGGAAAAAAAGAAGTGCACTTACTGTGGCGGCCGATCAAATTCTCCCTCAGCAGCTGGAATCTATGGAGGCAGATCTTTAAGGGCCCACTCTCAGCTCCACTACAGGTGAGTTAAGGGAACATCATGTGCGACTGGACGCAGGTGTCGTAAGTACAAAATTGACGCCGTTAATCATGTACCTCGAGGTCCAGTGTCCGCTTTTCACGTCGTGGCCGATGTTGCGTCATTGGCTGAAAAGACGGATCTTTTGCACGTAGAGACTTGTGTTTTTTAATGTAGTCACAAGTAAACAAATCGGGTCCGCCTTTTCCCCCCATTCGGTTCACAAGCCTAACACTCATTATCACAATTCATGACATACATACAGAAAAACTGTAGCGAAAGAACTGTTCCGATTTCTCGAAGCGATATGTAGACTACATCAATGATTAAATTTTAAAGCCCCATTATTCAAATCGATCTGTGGTTCAAAGGAGCGCATTTGGCCGATTTATGTGAAACTGTCATAGGCTAGATGGTGGATTATCCTGAAACGTAGAGCGTGATCTACTTGCACATGAATGACATGACGACTTCACCCGAAATATGGGTTTTCATCGTTTTCTTTCACCTTATTACCAAATCAAATGATATTTTCCTCTAAAAATGTTTGTGTAACCACACGCAACAAATACAACAATCTCTGCGTCCGAGATTTCACGAAACGCTCACCGTTACAGCCGGCTAATCATAGTTAAGATAACAAGAGTAGTCGGAGAAAAGTCATCTCTGCGGGGCATTGTCCAATCACAAGATTTGGCGGGTGAAAACGTCACGTCATTCATATGCAAGTAGGTTGCCCCTACGATTCAAGATAACCACCGTCTAGCCTATGACAGTTTCACAGAAATCGGCCAAATGCGCTCCTTTGAACCACATATCGATTTGAATAATGCGGCGTTCAATGTTTTGGTAGAATACGATAGAATCGAAGTTTTAATTGCACTTCGTAATTAAAAAAAATGTTGCGGATACATGCTCTGTTAGAGCTATTTTACATGAAGCTGTAAATATTAGTTTTTAAAATCGTGCCGCGAGTGTTATTTATTGTAAAACTTGTAGAACACGTTTGCCGGGCGTGGGGCTCATTGTTCGGAGTTCATATTCGCTGCTTTGATAGTGTGGCGGAAGCAAAGACAAACCACTGACTAGCCTATGACACTAGCCTATGACACTAGCCTATGACACTAGCCTATGACACTAGCCTATGACACTAGCCTATGACACTAGCTTATGACATTAGCCTATGACACTAGCTTATGACACTAGCCTATGACACTAGCCTATGACACTAGCTTATGACACTAGCCTATGACACTAGCTTATGACACTAGCCTATGACACTAGCCTATGACACTAGCTTATGACATTAGCCTATGACACAAGCTTATGACACTAGCCTATGACACTAGCCTATGACACTAGCTTATGACACTAGCCTATGACAATAGCCTATGACAATAGCCTATGACAATATGACGAGGCATGTCCTGTAAGGCTGTGGTGTCAGTGAGCTGCAGCCTATTCGCAGGCAACAGTCCTCGTACACAAGATCACCTGAGTGCACTTCGGCTCTGTTCACACCGGGTACTGCGCCTATTTAGAACACAGCTTCAGGAACATCTGCTGCGGAATGAAACCTCTCCCCCTGGGCAAGACAGATGGACTCCCAGCTTTGTGTGCAGTTCGCCACATTCAAAGCAAAGCCGTCTCAGGCGTAGACAACATTTTTTGACTTGCCATCAATAATGTGACAGAGCAACACGTTCGGTATTTAGAGATATGTCAAGTCGACGTCTTGTATTTGGATGAATCAAAAGCTGGGGCCTGTTATTCCCCTACATTGCAGCGATAGAAATACAGAGCACGTTGCTACGAAAACAACCGAAAGATTCCTAACATCAAAGAAATGTTTGCAAAAGTGCATGGAGGATATGATATCCTACTATGACATCCCATGTGTACTATACCAGCATCCCTAGTCTGAATAAGTGTCACTGGCGTCTTGATTTTATTAAGTAAAGATTAGGATGTTTACGTGTGTATGTGTGTGTGTGTGTGTGTGTGTGTGTGTGTGTGTGTGTGTGTGTGTGTGTGTAAGTGCGCGCGCGCGTGTGTGTGTGAGTGCGTGCGTGTATATGTGTGTGTGTACGTGTGTGTGTGCGTGTGTGTGTGTGTGTGTGTGTGTGTGTGTGTGTGTGTGTGTGTGTGTGTGTGTGTGTGTGCGTGTGAATAACTAAATTTCTTAACAAGACAAACATATACAGTAATGAGAAGGAATAAGTGAGACGGTGACTTTTTATTTCGTTACGAGTCTTGTGGAAATTCCCCTGTTTACTATATCCACAGTGACCCCTGAGTAATTGTCACTCTGGCGTCCTGATCTCGTAAAGTTAAGATTAAGGGGGAGGAAAGGAGGGTGGATGGATGTTAATATATATATATATATATATATATATATATATATATATATATATATATATATATATATATATATATATATATATATATTTCTTAACGAGACAAACATATAATGAGAAGGCGAAAATCGAAACGGCGACTTTATATTTAGTTATGACTTCCACGAAAATTGATTTTCCCGTCTGTCGAGATGATTGAAGGGTGGATATTATGCTGGCGCAAGGATGATACTCCTCAAGCAACGCTCGTTAAATAGAAAAAAGAGCATGTAGCCTTACACTGCAGCAGACGAAAACTCCGCCAGACACCAGAGTTCCACAAACTAGAAAGGGTGCGGAGAAAGCTGTTGACTGCCATGTGGAATGACCCCTCAGACAGATTCGCTCCGCCACGACCGTTTCAGGCTCCTGTGGAGAAGGTCAGGTAGTGCAAACATGAGGATATTTTGACCTACAGACCAGGCAATGAGTATAAAATGATGGAGCACAGCGTAATGCATTGCCAAACATTGTAAATCTGAGCTCTCATCCTCACGTATTAGGCTGGGCAGCTTTTCGCATTTGCGTCCCCGTGATGACTGATGTATCAGCGTGCGGTGCATTCACATGGTATCCCCATTACAGACCTGGAGAACCCATTGGCGAGAGCAGAGCACACCTATTGATCGTGCCTCGCCTCAAGCTTTTCGCTCACTGGACGGGGTCCGCATTCTAGCGTAAAGCAAACATTCGCCGAAAAAGTGTCTCTTCAAAGGATTTGCTTTCAGATCCAGTTCACTGGCGGCTGCACCTGCAGGAAATTTAGTCACGGCCATAACAAAGAAGGAACGGCCTTACCTACACAGAGACGCAAATGTTGATCAGGACGAGGGATGGGAAGAAAAAACATCACGTCAAAGTGCATTGCTTCGTCTACAGCCTTCATCACATCGTCTGTTTGCTACGGTTGTGCAAACCCGAGTTAATCTTCATTCCCGCCAGCATACTGGCAATGGTTAGTGACTCCGTGCGGTTCGTCAACGACCGCCGCCTTATTGCTCTCCTTTTTTCACCGAGGGAAGGATCGACCTTTTCAACAAACTCCCCTAGCGAATCAATCTTTTTCCGCTTGGCAGTCCAGCTGCTTTAACATTTCAGTCAGGTCTGGGCGATTTTCAGACTGTAATGGCTGTTGTGCCATCCGTTCCTCTGCCCTTTCACGCGTAATTAGCCGTTGCTGGAAAGTCATTAGCTGGCTCGCTACTGTCTCGTTCCTAAATGATGGCGTCATCCGCATTAGACCAGTAAAGCGTGGACTGTCCGTTGATTCGTAAAATCAAGAAGCCGGCTGATGGTGATTGTAAGTCTGGATTCACAAACGAAAAACGCCAATAATACCGCCAAATTCGTTCCCCCTTTTTTGGTTGCAAATGTCAGAAATCTGGTTGAAAGTTTTTTTAAATACCTGGTTGAAGGTGCTAGTAAGTATGTTTGTGTTCACGGGAAATAGGGGTGGTGATACCCGAAGCTTGCACAGACTAAATAGACTAGTAATATATAACTTTTTATTGACTCCATGGTAATTTTTAGAAACAACATGAAAGGGGTTGTTGTTTCTCATTCGTATTGCAGCCTCATGGTTTTGGTCTAGATCAGGGTAACTGACAGCCCACGACCTTTAAAGAGTAATAAGAGCTACGGTGTTGCACGAGGAGAATGTAATCTCGCGCCCGTTTTTCAGACACGAAATAATGATGGACACATCAGTCTACTTGGGCAACTTTGTCTCTGCTTCACAGAAAGCTAATCTTTCGAAATGAAATTTTTGGTCATGAAAAGGTACAAGCGTTGCTTTTACATAGCAAGTTATCACACATATATTGAGCTCAAATAATTGTACACTGTCGATCAATTTTTCTTCATATTCAGTGCAATTCATTTCGACGGAGGATTACACTGAATTACTTTGTGTCTCTGGATCTTGCCTCACCGTGTTATTGTTAGTTACGGAAAGGAGATATAGGCATGCTCCTTGCATGCTGTTTGATTGGCTAATAAATATCATCCATGTAATTCCCACAAACAGTGTGAGATCCATGCACCCAAGGACAACCACTTCGCATTGAATTTTGCAAATTAGCGGCTATAGGAATCGTGAGTGTGCATGAACAGCCTCGCTGGTGTGGACATGGACGAAGAATAAAACCTTCAGGAAGAGTCACTTGATGCCTAATTACGTTTTGTTCTTGAGATGATCTCACTAGTTGGCAGTCAGCTAGAAACGTGGTTGAAATGTCTGCTGAATTCTGACGCATTTCTATCATTATGACCAAAACCCCCTAGCATGCCTGCAGACAATTAACTCTGGTCACCCTTTATTTGTTTTCATAAACTCTGAGATGGCAGTCCTCCCTTAGTGTGATCAATAAATCGCACACGACACTTTTTGTTTGTATGGGCAGAGTCGACATTAACAGAGGCGTGAGGGTGACTTCCCACGAAAAACAAACGTTCCCTTAACATGGAATCTATGAAGCATTTGTGGTCGATTTTCCTCTCTTTACCTTGTTCCGCGCACAGAGTATTTGTTGAAATCGAATTATACTGATCGAGTTCCTGTCAGAACCGTGTATTGGCAACTTGAGAAACACGCAAAAACCTTGCTATTCTGAATCCTCGTTAACATAGACGGGTTATTTCGGAATCACGTTTTTGCTCGTCTGATGCGATTCTTTGACCTTCGAGACCGTTGGGGGGAATGGAGGGACGCAGCAGCTGACGAAACATAAATTCCCATTCTGTTGTTTGGCGGCAAGCAAGTCAGGCACACTGAGCTCTGTGATGTTCGCCAGGAGGCTCTTCTACTGGTACCGGCCATATCATGCTTCTACGGTCCCACAGAGAATTACACATGGACAGTTCGTCGTGGCGAATCACGCTGTAAAACCATTAAAGTTTGCCGTGCCCGAGACTATAAGGGAGTTTGTGGAAAAACCCGGTCATGAATGCTCATCGAAGTGTGAGTGTGTGTGTGTTTGTGTTTGTGTGTGTGTGTGTGTGTGTGTGTGTGTTTGTGTTTGTGTGAGTGTGTGTGTGTTTGTGTGTGTGTGTGTGTGTGTGTGTGTGTGTTCGTGTTTGTGTGAGTGTGTGTGTGTGTGTGTGTGTGTGTGTGTGTGTGTGTGTGTTTGTGTTTGTGTGAGTGTGTGTGTGTTTGTGTTTGTGTGAGTGTGTGTGTTTGTGTTTGTGTGTGTGTGTGTGTGTGTGTGTGTGTTTGTTTGTGTGTGTGCTTGTGTGTGTGTGTGTGTGAGTTTGTGTGTGTGTGTGTTTGTGCGTGTGTGTGTTTGCGCGCGTGTGTGTTTGTACGTGTATATGTATGTTCGTGCGTGCGTGCGTGCATGTGTGTGCCTACGTGCTTGCGCACGTTCGTGTGTGTGTGTGTGTGTGTGTGTGTGTGTGTGTGTGTGTATCAATGTGTGTGTGTGCATTTATACTGAATAAATACGTATGCATGTCTGCCATTACACGCGTCTGCGTGCGAACTTGTTTTCCCTTCGCGAGCGTTCGTATCACTGCGCAGAGACAATAATCATAGTCGATGTGCTCGTGTGCGTTTGAGCCGGCGTGTGAGTACATCTGTGTGAAGTGGGTTTTTGTCACTGGCTTTTCAGTCAGTTTATGCTGACCCATACTTCAGAACTTTCAAAGCACTGCACTCGTGATGCTGTTCTATAGTATTTTAAATGACATTTTATCCGCAACAAAACTGTGTGTCAGCAGATCATTCTCCAGGCGTATATATTGAGACATATATTTGAAAACAGCAAGGAGATACGTGTTCCTTGCGGATTTAACAAACTTAGGAAGCATTTTATTTCATTGACAAAATGGGTTTAATAGTGTCTTTCCTGAGAGAAACAACATCCTGGGATCCTTTCTCCTTCTATTTCAGCAACATTTGTTTTATCCCTCAATCGGAGACTTAAAGGAAGCTGCTCGAACATCAAAGTAAAGCTTTTAGATGTAGGAATTTTATTGTGCGTCATACCACAAAACCCACCATTATTTTGGAGGGGAAAAGAAGTCAGAGGACTATTTTTGTAGCTGTCAAGGCACATCGTAATCAGCAATAGGTTCATACGCAAGCAATGCAACATGACTCAGTGTCGTATGCTTTCAAAAGCGTTTTAAATTTATAGTTGACATGATGTTCATGTCATAGTCTGAGAACGTCGTTTGCAACGAAGAGTACCCCAAACGTCTGAAGTTATATATTATTTTGCTGAATCTAGAGCCTGGACTCAGATTTATACATTATACACACTTAGTCAACATTCCAATAACCAGGGTTCCAGACTATGCTCAACAAATCTTGTAGTAAGCTATACAATCTTTCTTATCAATAGATTGATCAAGTGCTCAAAGCGTATGCTGTAAAGTGATGGAAAATGCTAGAGCACCGTACAAGTTTCCAGCTATGAAGCGAGTACCCTCGACCGTTGCTTCGCTACATCATTTACTATGAGCGGTGTTGCTTTTGAAGTGTCATGTGAAGCTGCTTAGCTTTGCATCTAAACGGCCTATTCCATTCATATTGTTTCTAGAGACTTCTACAGGTACTGCAAAAAGTATGCAAGCGTGTGAGTATGTGTATGTACATTGTGAGAGCACGAACACGGGCGTGAGGGTTCAGAAGACACGTGAGAGTGTGAAGAGTCCTCCTAAAGAGATTGAGTCCTCTTGAGTGAAGTGCAACGAAGAAGCAGATATTCGTCAGTTACTCATGTGTTGTAGTATTGCAGTGAATTGACCAGTGAATGAATAAAGCTTGTTCAAAGCAACTATCGGATTTAGATTTTCGACTTTCCCGGCGTAAGCTAGGAGAACCCTTGCATCTACATGTCGTTGGAAAGAAGACGTTCGCAACACGTGCTTTAAGGTTGGGAGCCATGTGCAAGTTAGATAACTGATCCGATTGTTCATTGACAGTTCATGGCCAAGGATTTGTAACCAAGGAATGAACGTGGTCTCCAACACAGACGTCGGTTGATGAAGTGTAATTACGAAGTCCTGTGGAACAGGAATAATTGTCACCGTTACCGTGTACCTGAACCGATAATAAAAAGGTCAATCTTTGACAATAATGAACTTACGACGTCACGTTCCGCCCACGATCTGACTATTACGGGGATGAGTCGTGTGAACGCATGGTAATACATCGGTCCAGATTTAGGTTTTGAACAGCGGTTTGCTCTGATTTTCAAGGCACTACAAGGCCTATATGTTCCCTGTAATGGAGAACACTTTCAGAAAGACACCGGGACTGGTATGCATGAGAGCTCAATTGTGGTGCTATCGGTCCAATACTGTCTATCAGTCTATCGGTCAGATAATTTTATGGACATTATCCCTCCAGGTTTACTGGAGGTCCTACAGACTTTATTAGTCTGTCTGTGTGTCTGTGTGTCTGTCCCGTCTCCACGGCCTATATCTCAAAAACTACTGGACGGATTTCCTTGAGATTTTGCACACTGACTGGAAGTTAGGTCCCATTCAATATTATCAAATTTTCAGAATCGAGGTTTGAAAAGAAAGTGACTTTTTTACATTTTGGTGTTTTAATGAAAACGATTCAACGGACTCCATTTTGCAAACTCTGTGACGTTATCATTTGACGTCGAATAAAGTGACGTCATTTGCGAGGAGATTTTCGATTCTATATGCCAGAAGAATTTCGAAACACCTGGGGAGGAATGGCGAAATTCCAACATGTGCGACGTCATCAATAACGTGACGTCATTTGCGAGGACAGTTTATAGGAGAATTAATTTAGATAGATAGATATGTCCTCAGATGTCTTAGGCTGCGAGGCCTTTATCTGATCTTTTGATCAGTACTTATGGCTACTCTCACTCTCTCTCTGTCTCTCTCTCTCTCTCTGTCTCTCTGTCTCTCTGTCTCTCTCTCTCTCTGTCTCTCTCTCTCTCTCTCTCTCTCTCTCTCTCTCTCTCTCGATCTCTCTCGATCTCTCTCCCACCCACCCTCTTACTCTCATTCTCTCTTCCCTTCCTCCCCTTTTCCCAGCTCCCCTCCCCCCCTCTTTCTCTCCCTCCCTCTCTCTCTCTCTCTCTCTCTCTCTCTCTCTCTCTCTCTCTCTATCTCTCTCCCACCCACCCTCTTACTCTCATTCTCTCTTCCCTTCCTCTCCTTTTCCCAGCTTCCCTCCCCCCCCCCCTCTCTCTCACTCTCTCTCTGTCTCTCTCTCTCTCTCTCTGTGTCTGTCTCTCTCTCTGTCTCTCTCTCTCTCTCTCCCTCTCTCTCTCTCTCTCTCTCTCTCTCTCTCTCTCTCTCTCTCTCTCTCTCTCTCTCTCTCTCTCTCTCTCCCACCCACCCTCTTACTCTCATTCTCTCTTCCCTTCCTCCCCTTTTCCCAGCTTCCCCCCCCCTCTCTCTCTCACTCTCTCTCTCTGTCTCTCTCTGTCTCTCTCTCTGTCTCTCTCTGTGTCTCTCTCTCTCTCTCTCTCTCTCTCTCTCTCTCTCTCCCTCTCTCTCTCTCTCACTCTCTCTCTCTCACTCTCTCTCTCTCTCTCTCTCTCTCTCTCTCTCTCTCTCTCCCACCCACCATCTTACTCTCATTCTCTCTTCCCTTCCTCCCCTTTTCCCAGCTCCCCTCCCACCCTCTCTCTCTGTCTCTGTCTCTCTCTCTCTGTCTCTCTCTCTGTATCTCTCTTTCTCTCTCTCTCTCTCTCTCTCTCTCTCTCTCTCTCTCTTACCACATTTGAATATTTTGCCTCAAGGGCTGAATGTAAGTAAGAAAGGCAATACTGCCTAATTCACTACCCTTGTAAAATAAAGTTCGTTCGTTCGTTCTGTCTGTCCTGACTTAAGCGCAACAACTTGGTACTGGTAGTCTGTTGGCTTGGCCTAATGGCAGTGAATCGATAATAAACTTGGCAGAAATAGACCTTAAGTATCCTAAAATGTACAAGACCACTCAAATTTCATGAACTATCATCCATTTTTATACAATTTACAGTGCAAAATATGAAGCGAGGGAGTTTACAGAAAAGAACGTTATAATTCCTTTACAAACACGTAGTAACGTCAGTTGCCAAATGAATGGCTCAGATGGTAAAGCGCTGGACAATTGTAACGTTAGGTCATGCGTGAACGGATTCAAATCCGCGCTGAAACTTTTTTCGAACCCGACCTGTTTTTTGTGTTTTTGTGTGTGTTTCCCCCCCCCCCCCCTCTTTTCTCAAGAGATTGCGGGTTTGAACCCAATTTTTTGTGTGTGCCAAAACCTGGAGGTTCAGCGCCAGCGGTTTTTATTGTTCGTGTGAGCATTGTTTTTTATACCGCTGATGGGCTTGAAAGCTGCCTTATAATTGAGAACTTTTCACACATTTGGTCTACTTTCCCCTGTCCGTTTTACCACCCGTGAATGGCGTGCAATCTAGCCACCACAGCCGAGTGCGGATACTCAACGCTGTCTGAGCAGATGGTGCCATGCTACAATACTAGACGCTCTTAAGAACAGATAAAAATTATTTGGCACAAATGAACATGCCTTACCAATTTTTGGACTTTTTCGTGCCAACACTGTTCCCTATCACTGACGGGCTCGAGATCTAATTCCTAATCGAAGTCTTGTTAAAATCATGTTCGATTTCCTCTCACTTTCTCTGGAATCGAAAGGGATTCTCTCGCTTCTGTTTGTAGACGACCCGAAAGTTATTGGAGACCTGTCGTTGGCTCTTCCATGTACGGCTATTAAACGGTTTGTCGGCTTTCGGCAGGCTTGCGTCTATCGATCCTCTAAGATGTCGGGTTTTCCTGGGCATTGTGTTAGGTCTACGACAGTTATTAATGGCAGCATGCATGCAGAGTGTGAATTTGCTTTGTTCACAGCCATGACTCAATGCCTTTTTTGCAGGGCCATTTTCGCAGGGCAAAAATGCTCGGCTGTGAACTGCATTGGCAAGAGTAAAAGCTTCAATTAAAAAAAGGTGAGAAAAGTGGACGGAATGCATGATGTCTGACTGGAGAGACAAACAAACCAGAGAGGGTAGAAAGGAAATCACATAGTAATGTCCAGATAGGACAGATCAGAACGACCGGAACAAGCAGAACAAGTCATGCCTTACAGACCAGACGAGACATTCCGTTACCGGCGGAACGAGTCCGACAAAGATGAGGAGACTAACACGACAAGACGGACGAGTCAGGGGAGACCAGACGGGAAAAGTCCAGCGTAACAGACCTGAACTGACATAGCTGACGAACAAAATATCTACATGTAGATCAGATCACGCATGAGAGACCAAGCACGGCAATTAACACTGGAGTGAGAAGGAAGTACCAAGGGAAACAGGACGGAGGGAGCCTACCAATAAGTATACATGAAAGTACGCAATAGACAAAGCACGTGGATTAATATTTTAAAGGAGATAAAATAAAAAGACATCAAAGAGGACAGAACAGCTCAAACCGAACAACGGATGGGATGCACCAGACCAGACTCACATAAGTTAATAAAAGAGACAGATACGAGTTCCAAGGCTGAAAGTACCCGTATTCCTCTTCTGCACCTCTAGCACCACATGCCAGGATCCAGCAAGACCTTCCTGTCGTGTTACGGATACACCTCATTAAGTAGCGAAATGGCCTCTGGCTGATGGAAGGCAGCTGAGGTGACTTACTTACTTACGTCTTTGACCCCTCCTGGGGCATAGGCCTCAAATAAGGGTTCTCCAGCCATCCCGGTGTAGCAGGATATTTCGGAACCGGACGAATGGGAACCATTCCGATTAATCCTGGCCCTGGTGGCAGGATTTTTCGGACCCATTCCGATTAATCCTGACTCTAGTGGCAGGATTTTTCGGAACCACCAGGATATTTCGGAACCGTCTAGAAGGTCATTAGCCGACATACATTTGTGACTTTACGACTTCTTCTCAACAGGCCAATGGACTTTGTGAACGCCAGAATACCAGCACCCTTACAGCTCTGAGGAAATCAGTCCAAGACCAACCCAGTGACTGGTA
Source organism: Theodoxus fluviatilis (assembly GCA_034096865.1). Lineage (NCBI taxonomy): Eukaryota > Metazoa > Mollusca > Gastropoda > Cycloneritida > Neritidae > Theodoxus > Theodoxus fluviatilis. Next base: position 78,589 of record JAWQFJ010033795.1, read on the forward strand.
TAAACTTCTTGACGCCATAGCCTACTCCTTCAGAGCGTCCAGAAGGCGGTTGTACAACACATCTCTTCTCGCCTACCTGTTTATCTCCTTGTTTATGAATTTCAAATAAAAAGTGTACAAAGTGTAAACTCTGATTTGAAACCTTCTAGAAACTCAGAAAATCATACGAAAGCATCTAGAAGGTGGTTCCGAAATATCCTGGTGGTTCCGAAATATCCTGCCGCCAGGTGCGGGATAAATGGGAATGGTTCCGAAATATCCTAGGATTTTGGGGAACCGGTTCCGATTTATCCTGGTTCCGAAATATTCTACGACACCGGTCCTGAGCAATCTTTTCCAAATGTCTCCAGGAGTGGCCTGTTCTCTTGACATCGGCGTCCAGGTCTCGGCCCCAACTGTTGCGAGGTCTATCTCTCTTTCTCTTCCCTTGTGGGTTCCATGAAAGGGACTGTCTGGTGGTGTTTGAGACCGGTTTACGTAATGTGTGCCCTAACCATCTCCAGCGCCTTTGAATGATCTCTTGGTCTGCTGATTGTTGGTTGTGCTTGGGGCAGAGAAATTCAACTGCTGTCAGTTGTAATGACGGAAGAACGTGAGTCATGGACACCAGGACCAGTTCACGTTTCCCATGAGAAGAGCCTTTGTGCAAACATGAGGGAATTCATTTGTATTTCATGTGCTGAGCAAACAGTAACAAAAAGGATGAGTAGGAGGAGGAGGAGGAGGGGGGAGGATGAGGAGGAGGCGGGGGAGGGGGGAGGGGGAGGGGGGAGGGGGGAGGGGGCGGGGGGAGGGGGGAGGGGGAGGGGGAGGAGGAAGAGGAGGGGGTGGAAGAGGAGGAGGAGGAAGAGGAGGAGGAGGAGGAGGAGGGAGGAGGAGGAGGAGGAGGGAGGAGGAGGAGGAGGAGGAGGAAGAGGAGGAGGAAGAGGAGGAGGAGGAGGAGGAGGAGGAGGAGGAGGAGGAGGAGGAGGAGGAGGAGGAGGAGGAGGAGGAGGAGGAGGAGGAGGAGGAGGACGAGGAGGAGGACGAGGAGGAGGACGACGACGACGACAACGACGACGACGACGACGACAGCGATAGCAAGCCCTTCGCAACCACTACATGTATGTGGACTGACCAATTTGAAGTAGGGATGAGTCTCACTGAGGCGCTCTCTCTTAAGCTGTGTTCTAAATGGGCAGAGTGCCCGAAGTGAATGAAGGCCGAAGTGGAATTTCGCGATCCTGCGTTCCGAGAGTGTTGCATGCGAAGTGACAGAAGTGCAGTTTGTAATGATACGCATTAGTCACACTGCCCGAACCACAGAGCTACGAGATAAGCCGTGTAATATCATCTAGTTCAGTGGCCCAAACTTGGCAACGCTACCTTGACTCACATTTCGATTGAAATGATGTAGCAGTTTATATTAACTTTTTTGAATCCTACACATAGTTTTGAGGGATTGATACTGTTCTTAGGTTACGGTTTCTTTGAATGTGTGTCAGTAATAATAAAAAAGCGCGTTTCGCACACAAACCGAAGAACATCATGGCGGACAACAGTTGTTTACTTGGGTTACAGAAAACAAGAAGCTTTCAGGTGCGAAATGTCTTTCTCAGACAAGCCAATCAGGACGCCGCATCTGCCACGTCATCGAAGTGTACACCGAACTTCAAAGAACAAATCACTGTTGTCAACTTTATTCTTTGCGCCCTTTGTAAAAACCAAAACTCTTTCAAGCCGTTCCGAATTGGGCGATGCTTACGTGAACTTCGCTGATGTTTCGACTTGCAGTAATGATTTTGGGACTTACGGCAAGTTTGCAGCAAGTGTCCAAAGTTCGACATTGGTGATCGTGTGCCTCGAAGTCCAATGTGCACTTAGCCGTAGTGGCGATGCTTCATCATTATCGGACGGTCAGAGCACGTGCATCAGAGAGAGTGAGCGAGCGAGAGAAAGAGATAGAGAGACAGAGAGAGAGAGAAAGAGAGAGAGAACGAACGAATGAACGAACGAATTATTTTATTGAGAGGCCACCAGCCCATTTCAATGGCAATGTATACAACATTAAACTGTAAGACTTCTATGCAAATTATAACTATTTCCTTAAATTTATCAGTGGACGGAGAGTGTTCATATCTCTCCCTTCAACGCAATGGATCACAACTCATACGTTTATCCTCAATGGTCGATCAAAGTTCTACAAGCCTTCCTAATTTTCAAAGTCATTTCCACAATAAGTTTATATAATCTGGTATGTACATTGCGACTTATTTGTCAAATAAAATTTCATCCAGTTTCATCAAATCTATTGCCACAGCTCGTCTTCGAAAGGCAGAGCACAGGTACATGCTTACGCTGTGTAACACCTCCCTGTCGATTGAGGCTATTAAGGTAACATAAGTGTTAACACCAACACATGTTTGTCTCAAATATCGACATCTTAAATTTTCATAAACGGGACATTCTTATAGAAAATTTTGTTCTTCTTCTTCCTTCTCTCTACAAGAAGGACATAATATTGATTGAGAGTCTCTGTACCTGAATGTATGGCCGTCTATGTCCGACATCTGCATACGGAACTTTACGAAAACATCTCTAAACACCTTTCTTTCTATTTGTACCAGGTAGTTTTCTAATCCCACTCCCATTTTGATACGTCTACAATTGGAATCTTTCGCTACTGTCCAGCTGTCCCTTCCATTTGTGTTCATAGTTTTGATTCAATCGTCATCGCAACTCTCTAATGAACCCAGCTTCATTGTCTGTTTTTTGGTCTTGCCATATGTCACCAAAACGTTTTTCCATTAATATCTTTCTCACCTTAAAGGACCAGTTGTAGCCTTTTTCAGTGTCTACAAGCATCATTCTATATACTTTTACCGGTATCTCGATTGATCCATTTTCAATATTGTGCACCAGTATTTAACGCTTCGCAGAACTGCGATGATGTACATAGGATACTTCCACAATCTTCATAAAGCATGGTATTAGGTGTTCTAGTTGAGACAGTACAACACATTTTAAAGGCCGTCACATGTATGGCAATCGTCAAGCCCCCAGATTTCAGAAGCATTCAATAGTATAGGCTTTATCCTAGTGTCAAACAGCTTAAACAATACGACCGGGTTTATATCATTGATTTTGCGCAATGATATAACGATCTGTGCCAGACCTGCCTTTGCCCTGTATGCTAACTGTGTTTGAGCTACGTTTGAACTCAGCTTAGTTGACACCATCATGCCAAGGTACTTGTACTCATTCCCTATCTGTAGTTTCTTGTGGCATACAATTTTTTGTGTTTAGCAATTTGGCCACCCACGAGATATACAACCACTTTTGTTTTCTCAGTATTGACAATCGATCCAATGTCATCGCTAATGCCCTTTGGGACATTCAGTTGGTTCTGTAACCCTGCACAGTATCCAACATTAAAGCAATATCATCTGCAAAGAGCAGCATGAAGATAATGGAAGAGTCTGGCATCAACTGTACTCCATGCCTTCCACATTTGTCCATTTTTCTTGCAATTTCATTAATCATGTACAAAAACAGGATCGCACTGGCTTTACAGGTTTGTTTCACGCCCGAGTGGTACTCTGTGAGATCCGTAAGGCCTTCAGCACATCTGACACGACAGGTTAAAGACGCGTACATGAACTTCAATATGGCAAGCATGTGTGTGTGTGTGTGTGTGTGTAAGAGAGAGAAAGAGAGAGAGAGAGAGAGAGAGAGAGAGAGAAAGAGAGAGAAAGAGAAAGAGAGAGAGAGAAAGAGAGAGAGAAAGAGAGAGAGAGAAAGAGAGAAAGAAAGAGAGAGAGACAGAGAGAGAGACAGACAGAGAGAGAGGCAGACAGAGAGAGACAGACAGAGAGAGAGAGAGCGAGAAAGAGAGAGAGAGAGAGAGAGAGAGAGAGAAAGACAGACAGACAGAGAGAGAGAGCGAGCGAGCAAGCGAGCGAGAGAGAGAGAGAGAGAGAGAAAGAGAGAAAGATCTTTGACGCCAGGAACCATTGTTTGCCATTGATTCTTTGGTTCAAAAACAAAAATGCTTATTTTTAGAATTACTGACATACAGAGAAACCTTAGCAAAAGAACGGCATTAACTTCTCAAAGCTCAATGCAAAATACATCAAGATTTCGGTCTTCATTCACTTCGGGTATAACGCCGAACTAGAACACAGCTCATTAGACAGAAACTTTGCCTAATCATAACATGGCTTAAGAGGCTTGTTCACGAGGCGCAGCAATGTGCAGCGCTGCTCAGCGCTGCACAGCGCTTGCGCCGTGAAACGGCTTGTTCAGGACGCATAGCGCTGCAAAGCGCTGCATGTGATTCGGCGCTTTGCAGCGCTGCGCGTCCTGAACAAGCCGTTTCACGGCGCAAGCGCTGTGCAGCGCTGAGCAGCGCTGCACATTGCTGCGCCTCGTGAACAAGGCTAAGGCTACGTTTCTCATCTTACAGCCAGGTAGCAGCATGCTGAATGGGGGAAAGGAGGATGAGGCAGTAGGATGGTCTGCCATGAAAGGTCAGAAACGCCTCTAATAAGGCATCTTATGGTGACATTATTCGCTGCCTCAGGCCGTTCATGGCCTAACTACGAGAGTAAACCCCCAAACCTCCGTACTCTTTTGGGGACGACCCTCATAATGCCGCTCGGGTGCGAACTGTGATGTATACTCCAGATCGCTCCAAATGATGTATGACACTCGATGACAACCAGCAAACTTCGCCAAAATACATTGTCACAAGCAGGTATAAGAAGATTAATCTTCAGGTTTTGGATCGTTTTCTGTCTAGGGGTAAACTGCACCTACCTACTTGGAACCTTCCATTCCCATTCAAACAATGATGAAATACGTCTGTAAATGAGAGATGGGAATACAGAGATCAAAATTCAAAGGTCTTTAATCATGGATAAGTCAAATATTTACGAGTGAAATTGCTGATACAATAATCAATGAATCAAATCTAAGCATGGTAAGCAAAATAAATCATTCCCCAAAAATATAATTAAACTAAGCGGTCTGCCAAACCAATATATATATGATACTTAACTGAGCTTCGACGTTTTCAGCCAATCAGAGGCGAGTGTGCCCGCGCGGGCACGAGAGCAGAGCACAACTGGAGAGAGGGGGAGAGGGGTTTTTGAATATCCATTGAGGAATTCACTTTCACAAACCGATGAAAATGAAATGCCCTGCATGGGAGCAGGCAGGCGGTATTTTTCTCCAAGTAGCGGAAACCGGTGTCCTGAGACTTGGACTTGGGCTGGTTGTGGTGAAAAGCTCAGGGGATGACCGTAGATGAAGACTCATAGCTCGGTCCTCCGTGTAGATCATTAGCAGACGATACCGCTCTGTTTGTCGTGACAGGCGGCTGGACGGCCGTGAGCATATGGGGGAGGTCGGCGCAATGACGGAGTCAATCGTCGCTTTACAGCAGGGCTCTTCTCGAACGTTGGAGAAATTCTGAAGTCATTTTCCCAGGGCAGAGTGACGGTGGCGCATTCTCTGGAGGGGGAAAAACTTTCAGAGGAGAAACTTGTAATACTTGAGGCTGAGGCTTTTTCTCCAGGCGAGAGCGAGTGCAGAATTCCATTCAGCACACTGGCGATGCGGAGTCACACGTGGAAAACGGCCGGGCATTGCTCTGCAGCCAAAAACTCATTGTCTTTCACAGTTCGCACGGCAGGCGATCACTCGAACAGGGCACCCTACCATCGTGGTCTGTTCCTGTGAAAAACTAGAACGGGCACCCCGTATCTCTGCACAACACGGGTTTAAATATGACAGCCAAAATCTCCTAGCTGTCCTCGTCCAATCACATCACTAGAGATGGTCTTGAGTCTCGTTTTCCTCCAACTGACCAATCACTTGTCCGTCTAACCGGTCATTTCTCATTGATCAGTTAATCGAGCCACCTCATTTGTCCGCCTTCTGAAAAGTCCACTGGGGATTGGTTAATGGTTAAACACAAACCGAGATGTGCTCGATCTCAGATTAAACGTTCTACTAAGTCCATCTCACTGTAAGAAGGAAAACAAGGTTCACTATCCGGTTTCCCTTCTAAGTTTCCACACACATAACACACTTCCTGCAATTAATATTGGTTTGGCAGAAATATCTAAGCTACACAATGGCTTGGCAGACCATACCCATCCCACTGCATAAAATAACAACAACCAACATCAAAGGGGAAATATGCGTTTCGTAACAACATGGTCATCGACGATTGGAAGAGAGAGAGAGAGAGAGAGAGAGAGAGAGAGAGAGAGAGAGAGAGATAGATCTTTGACGCCAGGAACCATTGTTCGCCATTGATTCTTTGGTTTTAAAAAATGCTTATTTTTAGAATTACTGACATTCAGAGAAACCGTAGCAAAAGAACGGCAATAACTTCTCAAAGTTCTATGCAGAATACATCAAGAGTTCGGTCTTCATTCACTTCGGGTATAACGCCGAACTAGAACACAGCTCAGTAGACAGAAACTTTGCGTAATCATAACATGGTTTAAGGCTACGTTTCTCATCTTACAGCCAGGTAGCAGCATGCTGAATGGGGTAAAGGAGGATGAGGCAGTAGGATGGTCTGCCATGAAAGGTCAGAAACGCCCCTAATTAGGCATCTTCTGGTGACATTATACGCTGCCTTAGGCAGTTCATGGCCGAACTACGAGAGTAAACCCCCAAACTTCCAAGGTCACGAGTTCCAGCTGAGGAAGAAGGTGCCCAGAAACATTAGCCTCCTGTCTCGAGAAACCCGTACATGGCATGAAAGACGAGCCATTCTAGATACTGTTTTCTCACATTGAGATTTTCCAGCGCAGTAAGCAAGCACAGATAGAGGAAAAAAGCTTTCAGCAAGCCAGGCCATGAAAACACTAAGCTCGAAGTGCCGTATTTCCCTTGCGAGATTTAGTGCTTAGCAGACTACAACGCCTGCTCCAGCACCACCAGTTCGCTTGTGGAAAGAACCATCGAGTAGACAAGGCCAGGACGCAGCACACCTCGGCACTGATTTTTAGCTTAGTAAGTATTATGTCCGTCAGTTTGTCGGCACGAAAAGCTTTTCACAGTACTTACGTCTTAGATATATTTGTTGTAACTTTAGTACCGTACTTTTGTGGTAAACGTATCCTCCAATGTCCTTGAATGAAAACATTTGGAACTTGCAGTAACTTTACAGATCAGTCCCCTCATGTACAACCTTTCACCTCTAACAGGGTGCAATTACGGGGGCAATGCATGCTTCCTATCAGTAGAAAGAACGGTTTCCCAACGGTTACAGAGTGTCCTCTATTGATTCAGCACGGCATAAGCACACTACCCAAACCAAAATGGGGGTGCTGTGGTGGTTTAGTTATACTTGATAATGCAGCTTTTACATCCCATGTACATGTAGATTATTTTTATATTGAGAAGTCCTCTAAGAAGACTCGACAGTCTTCATCTTTATTGCGTGTTGACAAAAAAGGCAGATAATGAAAGTATGAAAAGCTATGATGGTAGCGATGCGTCTATTGCCACATTCCATGTTCGGCGCCTTTATTTTCGCTCTGTTAAGAGGAGTTGTACACAGATGTAGTCAAATCGTAATTGCCTCCTGCGATCGATTATTTTCAAGTTCAATCCAAACACTTATCTGTGGTAATCACGACCCTCGGTGAAGCATACTTCAATCCAAAGTGGCCCACATGCGATATTGTCGGTCGCTTTCTCCTCTATAGGAACATGAAGTGGAAGAATACTGGTTTATTACTTATTGCAAATGAAGTACTAGGCAGTGTCCCTTGTTTGTGATATGCGTCGCTGTGGAAGCTCATCCATCCTAACCTTTCTATATGCTTGTCGTAGAAATCTATCAATCAATTCGGAGGAGCGTTTTTACTGTCATAGAGGCGTATCTGCTACATACATATGTACCTGTTCTATGTGAGAGAGAAACACATCAGTAGAGGCCACAAAATCATGCAACGGTCGGGATTGTCACGACAGTAAAAAAATGTCTAGAAATTGAAGAAAACGAGAGAAAAGTTACAAAAGAAACAAAATCATGACCACCAAAGAGCAGTTACATCCAGGGTGAGGTGGTGACGAGATTCTCAAGGCAATAGGGACACGTGACTTGTCACCATTGTGCATGTTGCCCGCCTGCTCACCATCGTCTGAGATCATTTAGCTATACTCCATATCGTCAGGAGATGAATCGTTTATCCATAAACGAATAATTCAATCAGGTACCAAGAATTTATCAATAATTCAGCTTTCATCAGCGTTTACTGAAAATCTAAAACAGATTACAGCATCAGGGACGTAAGGCTGGGCGAGGCACAAGACGGTGGGGTACACTAAATGTGCAGTGCGCGTCACATGGTAAGCTGTTTATCACTGCCTCGCACAGACACGTCGATATATTCAATAATGGAGTGTGCTAATCTCGTTTTCTTCTGGGATTGATCATGCAAATAGCGCGTTTGACATGCCGACCACGCTGTCATGGTGCTAGAGGGGGAGCCTGAAAAAGGGGAAAGGCTCTCGGATGTGAAGACAATCGATAGAAGCAACGCACTTGCAGGACGAGGTGGAAACACATGGAATTTCAAGCTGAACTGGATTCTGTGTGGCAGCAAATCGCATCTATTCGTCCATTTACCACCCTGAAAGCTCAAGACCAGGAGCGCGTTTCTTAGGCAGGGTACACTCCTCGAGGGCTAGCCAAGGGCGAACAAGACGTCAAGAAACGGCCAATCATCAACTGGCAAGGGAAAAAGTTCCGAGAGATTATGGCTGCATTCTGGCGCCAGAGTCGGTGAAGAAGTTGCCGATGGACGAAATAACTGACGATGCAGACAGCCCAGCAGTTTTTCACTTTATAGAACATACCATGGTGACATAAAGAATGGCACGGGAACTTTTTTCAACGAAAAGAAAGCATCCCAACTTCATTTGTGGACAATTTTGTCGAAAACATTGTGCCTTGATAAACTTTGATCAATTC